>CM071926.1:68401261-68403761 GCA_016081115.2 Rehmannia glutinosa | reverse complement strand
CCATTGTTGTCCTGTTAATCATTACTCCGATCCGAAGGCCAAGCGTAATAGGACCGAAATCTATAATGTTATCCCATGCTAATGTATCGAGGCGTAGGCTTGCTTTGAGCACTCTAATTTCTTCAAAAATTATTGTAGGAGGAGGCACGACCCGGCTTGATTAAGACCCGGGAGCGCGCATCGCCGGAAGGGCGAGGCAGCCGGTGCACACCAAGGCGGACCGGCCGACCCAACCCAAAGTCAACTACGAGCTTTTTAAGCGCAACAACTTAAATATACGCTATGGGGTTTGGAATTACATGCTTTCTTGGCACGGACTTGCCCTCAATGGATCTCGTTAAGGGATTTAGATTGTACTCATTCAATTACCGGACTCGTAGAGCCGGTATTGTTATTTATTGTCACTACCTCCCCGTGTCGGGATTGGGTAATTTTTGGCGCTCTTTGCCTTCCTTGGATGTGGTAGCCGTTTCTCGGGCTCCTCTCTCAGGAATCGAACCCTAATTCTCCGTCACCCGTCACCACCATAGTAGGCCACTATCCTACCATCGAAAGTTGATAGGGCGAGAAATTTGAATGATGTCGTCGCCGACACGAGGGCGTGCGATCCGTCAGTTATCATGAATCATCGCGACAGGCGAGCCGTGTCGACCTTTTATCTAATAAATGCATCCCTTCGAGGAAGTCGGGGTTTGTTGCGTATTAGCTCAGAATTACTACGGTTATCAGGAAGTAGCAAGTACCATCAAACAAACTATAAGCTGATTTAATGAGCCATTCGCGGTTTCACGATCTGAATTAGTTCATACTTACACATGCATGGCTTAATCTTTGAGACAAGCATATGACTCTTGGCGGGATCAAAGGTAGCATTCTCTCATCGGTCGGCGGCACCGCATGAGCCAAGCCACTAGGACTCGTCCAAAGCGTGTGCGGCCGTCGTTCGCCTGAAGCGTCGAGCAGCTTGATTAGGGGCAAATAGAGGCCAAGGGACTCACCCCCCCGGGGTTTTCCATATCAGAGATCGAGCACGTCACCATGGGCCAACATCCCAAGCATGCATAGACACGCATGAGATGTGGAACACGGTGGGTGCTTTGAGGTCCACCCCACCGCACCCTCACGGGGCACGGCCACAAAGGCGAAAATGGGACATTGGGACCAAACAAATGCCTTCACGGTAGGTATACGGCCACGAGGAAACCGACATCGTCAAGACATAAGAGATGCTTGGACCAACAAGCTGAAGAAGCGCGCATGACATGACACGTCGTTTTGCCCGCCGGCGAGGATCGACATGCCCATACAAGCCAATCGCCACTCACGCACCATACGTACACATACTGGCACAAGCAAGCCCGGCCCGCCACAGCGACACATTTAAGCATCACGGACAGCAAACAACAGCAAGCACGACCAAGCATGCCCCACAAGGCACGAGGGTTTAGGTAGGAGCCCACGTTGCTTTAGTCAGTCTTGCCTCGTAGCTCAAAACTAGCTCGTCGCGCCAATAGTTCGCCTTTGCAAGCAACACACCTTGCCATGCTCGCCCGAGTCCCATACGGGGCTACAAGAGCTCACATCGCCGCGCGTCGCCCCTCAAGCAACCCGTCGGAACGTCTAGCTCGTTCCTTGCCCAAAGCAATCCGAACCCCTGACCGGCAAAAAGCACGCGCGGCTCTCAGGGCACACCTCGGCAAGGTTTCGACAAATAAAACTAGTGACCACAACAATATGATATCCTTGCAAACAACACACCTTGCCATGCTGCTTAGGAGTCCCATACGGGGCTACAAGAGCTCACATCGCCGCGCGTCACCCCCATGCTGGCTATCCACCGTAACGGCTTGCTTATTTTCCGCTGAACCATGCCGGCGGCGAGAGGGGCCATGCCAAAAACCCACAAGCTTGACTTTCGTAGGCAATGTTTGGACTCTAAAAAGCTCGTAGCTCGTCATGCCATTGGGTGGCCCGTGCAAGCAACACACCTTGCCATGCTCCCGGAGTCCCATACGGGGCTACAAGAGCTCACATCGCCGCGCGTCCCCCTAGCTACCCGGCCAGGAAAGTCTCGCCGGAATCGTGTCGGAACATTCTTAGGAAAAAGCCCTCGAGAGTGTTTGAGAAGGTGCTAGGCCAGGCACGTCTTTGCGGGGGGCGGCCCCTAACGGTGTGCCCGGGCGCCCAGACACCTTCTCAAACACCCTCCCCCCTATAATAGGCTTAAAAAAAAAAAAAGGCTTGTGATAGCGAGTAGACATTGAAAAGATGAGGAGCGCACACTTTTTTATATGTTTATTAATGTGAGTAATTCTAATTATTTTTCATGAAAATTTGCATGGTATCTCAAAATTGTATGAAGAATCCATTTATGATGGAAAAAAATAAGAACAAAATTTTTCGAAAAATCACGGAATTTATATTTAATTGATGAAAAATAGGGAAAAATAGTAGAAAAATGGGGAAAAATAAGGGAACACCATAGAAAAATTGGGGAAAT
>CM071926.1:68391261-68396261 GCA_016081115.2 Rehmannia glutinosa | reverse complement strand
GTGCCCTCGGCCTAAAGGCGGGCGCAACTTGCGTTCAAAGACTTCGATGGTTCACGGGATTACGCAATTCACACCAAGTATCGCATTTCGCTCGTTCTTCATCGATCACGAGCGAGATATCCGTTGAGAAGTCGTTTTGACATTCGAGAGACATCCTTTCCCCCCTCGCGCGCGCGTGACGGGCGATGGAAAGCGGATGCTTCTTTGAGTTTTCCTTGGCGCATGCGCGCGGGGGGTTCGTTAGCCCCGCACGACGAGCACTCACGTGCACGCCGCCACGAGGAAGGAAGCGGCGAGAGGTTGCCCCCCCCACACCACGGTCCCGATGTGGTTAAACATGTTCGTGATGCGCTGCGGAGGTTTCGACAATGATCCTTCCGCGGGTTCACCTACGGAAACCTTATACGACTTCTCCTTCCTCTAAATGATAAGGTTGGTGGACTTCTCGCGCGTCGCGGGGCGCGCCGCCCACGTCGCCTCGATCGAACACTTCACCGGACCATTCAATCGGTAGGAGCGGCGGCGGGCGGTGTGTACAAAAAGGCGGGGGCGTAGTCAGCGCGGTGATGACTCGCGCTTACTAGGAATTCCTCGTTGAAGACCAACAATTGCAATGATCTATCCCCATCACGATGAAATTTCAAAGATTACCGGGCACTGTCGGCCAAGGCTATAGACTCGTTGAATACATCGGTGTAGCGCGCGTGCGACCCCGAGAACATCTAAGGGCATCACGGACTGTTATTGCCTCAAACTTAGCGGCCTAAAAGGCGTAGTCCCCTAAGAAGGCTGGCGCGCGGGGATACCTCCGCATAGCTAGTTAGCGGTGAGGTCTCGTTAATTAACGGAATTAACCGGACAAATCGCTCCAACCAAAAAACGGCCATGCACCACCACCCATAGAATCTAGAAAAGAGCTCTCGGTCTGTCAATCCTTACTATATGCGGACTGGTAAGTTTCCCGTGTTGAGTCAAATTAAGCGCGGGCTCCCTCACAGTGGTGCCCTTCCGTCAATTCCTTTAAGTTTCAGCCTTGCGACCATACTCCCCGGAACCCAAAGACTTTGATTTCTCATAAGGTGCGGCGGAGTCTAAAAGCAACATCCGCCGATCCCAGTCGGCATCGTTTATGGTTGAGACTAGGGACGGTATCGATCGTCTTGAGCCCCTGACTTTCGTTCTTGATTAATGAAAACATCCTTGGCAAATGCTTTCGTGATTGTTCGTCTTTCATAAATCCAAGAATTTTTCACCTCGACTATGAAATACGAATGCCCTGTTTGTCCTGTTAATCATTACTCCGATCCGAAGGCCAACGTAATAGGACCGAAATCTATAATGTTATCCCATGCTAATGTATCAGGCGTAGGCTTGCTTTGAGCACTCTAATTTCTTCAAAATAACTTAGCGAGGAGGCACGACCCGGCTTGATTAAGACCGGGAGCGCATCGAAGGGCGAGGAAGGGCGAGGCAGCCAGGGTGCACACCAAAGCGGGCGGGCCGGCCGACCCGACTGACCCAAAGTCAACTACGAGCTTTTTAAGCGCAACTTAAATAAACGCGCTATTGGGTTTGGAATTACATGTTCTTTGGCACGGACTTGCCCTCAATGGATCTCGTTAAGGGATTTAGATTGTACTCATTCAATTACCGGACTCGTAGAGCCGGTATTGTTATTTATTGTCACTACCTCCCGTGTCGGGGGATTGGGTAATTTGCTTGCTTTCTTGCCTTCCTTGGATGTGGTAGCCGTTTCTCGGGCTCCCTCTCAGGAATCGAACCCTAATTCTCCGTCACCCGTCACCACCATAGTAGGCCACTATCCCTGCCATCGAAAGTTGAGGGAGAAATTTGAATGATGCGTCGCCGGCACGGGCGTGCGATCCGTCAGTTATCATGAATCATCGCGCGAGGCGAGCCGTGTCGACCTTTATCTAATAAATGCATCCCTTCCAGGAAGTCGGGGTTTGTTGCGTATTAGCTCTAGAATTACTACGGTTATCGAGTAGCAAGTACCATCAAACAAACTATAAGCGATTTAATGAGCCATTCGCGGTTTCACGATCTGAATTAGTTCATACTTACACATGCATGGCTTAATCTTTGAGACAAGCATATGACGGGGATTTGGCGGGATCAACCAGGTAGCATTCTCATCGCGCGCGGCAGCCGCATGAGCCAAGCCACTAGGACTCGTCCAAAAGCGTCGCGGCCGTCGTTCGCGAGCGTCGAGCAGCTTGATTAGGGGCAAATAGAGGCCAAGGGACTCATACCCCCGGGGTTTTCCATATCAGAGATCGTCAGCACGCCACCATGGGCCAACATCCCAAGCATGCATAGACACGCATGAGATGTGGAACACGGTGGGTGCTTTGAGGTCCACCCCGCACCGCACCCTCACGGGGCACAGCACAAGGCGAAAATGGGACATTGGGACCAAACAAATGCCTTCACGGTAGGTATACAGCACAGGAAACCGACATCGTCCAAGACATAAGAGATGGCTTGGACCAACAAGCTGAAGCGCGCATGCGCGCGACACATGACACATGCATTTTGCCGGCGAGGGATCCGACATGCCCATACAAGCCCAATCGCCACTCACGCACCGCACCATACACATACACAGCACAGCAGCCAAGCAAGCCCGCCCGCCACCCAGCGACACATTTAAGCATCACGGACAGCAAACAACAGCAAGCACGACCAAGCATGCCCCACAAGGCACGAGGGTTTAGGTAGGAGCCCACGTTGCTTTAGTCAGTCTTGCCTCGTAGCTCAAAACTAGCTCGTCGCGCCAATAGTTCGCCTTTGCAAGCAACACACCTTGCCATGCTAGGGAGTCCCATAGGGTCTACAAAAGCTCACACGCGCCGCGCGTCCCCCCTCAAGCAACCCCGGGCGTCTAGCTCGTTCCTTGCCCAAAGCAATCCGAACCATTTTTGACCGACCAAAGCACCGAGGCTCCTCCAGGGCACACCTCGGCAAGGTTTCGACAAATAAAAACTAGTGACCACAACAATATGATATCCAAACAACAAACAACACACCTTGCCATGCTCCCAGGAGTCCCATACGGGGCTCACAAGAGCTCACATCGCGCGCGCTCCCGCTGGCTATCCTTATTTTGCTTGCTTGCTTATTTTCCCGCTGAAACCATGCCGGGCGAGAGGGCCCCCTTAAAAACCCACAGCTTGACTTTCGCCGGCAATGTTTGGACTCTAAACTAGCTCGTCGTCATGCCATTGGGTGGCCGTGCAAGCAACACACCTTGCCATGCTCGCCCGAGTCCCATACGGGGCTACAAGAGCTCACATCGCCGCGCGTCACCCACCTAGCTACCCGCCAGGGAAAGTCTCGCCGGAATCGTGTCGGAATTAGGAAAAAGCCCTCGAGAGTGTTTGAGAAGGTGCTAGGCCTAGGCACGTCTTTGCGGGCGCCCTAACGGTGTGCCCGGGCGCCCAGACACCTTCTCAAACACCCCCCCCTATAATAGGCTTAAAAAAAAAAAAAAAAAGGCTTGTGATAGCGATAGACATTGAAAAGATGAGGAGCGCACACTTTTTTATATGTTTATTAATGTGAGTAATTCTAATTATTTTTTCATGAAAATTTGCATGGTATCTCAAAATTGTATGAAGAATCCATTTATGATGGAAAAAAAATATTTTCAAATTTTTCGAAAAATCACGGAATTTATATTTAATTGATTAAAAATAGGGAAAAATAGTAGAAAAATAGGGAAAAATAAGGGAACACCGTAGAAAAATTGGGGAAATAGGGATGATATTTTTCGGGTTGTTTTTCCTATGTTGGGGATAATTGTGAAAACAAAATTAATTTAACATTTCACGAAAATACGATAAAATAGTTAGAAAATAGAAAAGAAGGAAAAACCATTGGTGTGTATGAGATAGGGAACAAATATTTTTAGTGTTGAAAGGAAAAATATTAAAATTAAAAAACCGAACAAAAGAATTTTGCACGAAAAAATCGATAAATGAGGAAAAGTCATTTGAAAGTGCGAAGAATGGGAAATACACGTTGGGAGATTCGTATTGGAAAGAATGGAAACATTGAGAAAAACCAATGGGAGGGGAAAACGGACATGGATTGCCATCATGAAAAATGGGAGAAAACCCGTGTTCGACGATATCTTGTATATATGATCGACTCGTATATTGATAATGGTTGGGTCTCTTGATTCGAGGCGATTGAGTTAGATGATCCATATATTTTCAGTTGGTTCCCATTGGTTTTATTTGTTTCGAACCGACTTACTCGCATGCGGGATTCACGGCCGGGCACTTGGGCACATGAGTGTCGTGTCGTTCGATGAATAAGGCCCCCCCGGCGTTCGCCCGGCCCAAGGCCCCCCGGCGTTCGCCGGCCCAGGCCATGGGCAGTGCGTGCTGGGCGCCGGCGTTCGCCGGCCCAGGCCATGGGCAGTGCGTGCTGCGCCCGGCGTTCCCGGCCCCAGGCCATTGGCTGGCGCGTGCGTGCTGCGCCCCGACCTTCGCCCGGCCCAGGCCGTGGGCGTGCGTGCCGCCCGCGCAGCCGGCCGTTGCGGCAGTGCGTGCGGCCCACGTTCGGCCATGGGCAGTGCGTGCTGGGCGCCCGACGTTCGTCGGCCCAGGCCATGGGCAGTGCGTGCTGCGCCTGCGGTCGGCCCAGGCGGCGCGCGGCGGCCGGCGGCTGCGGCGTTCGTCGGCCCATGCGTTGCGGCCTGCGGCGTGTGTTTGTGCGTATTGTTATATAAGTTATGACACCACACCGGGGCCAATATGTGTTGCGTCGTATTTGTCGGGGCCAATATATGTCGTATTGTTGTATAACTCACACCATGTGGGGCCGTATTGTTATATAAGTTATGACACCATGCAGGGGCCAATATGTGTTTTGTATTGTTGTATCACTCCACCATCGGGGGGCCAATGTTCGTATTGTTGTATAACTCACACCAATCGTGTCGTGTGGTATTATTTATACAACAATGTCGG
>CM071926.1:68383761-68386261 GCA_016081115.2 Rehmannia glutinosa | reverse complement strand
CCTGTTAATCATTACTCCGATCCCGAAGGCCAAGCGTAATAGGACAGAAATCTATAATGTTATCCCATGCTAATGTATCAGGCGTAGGCTTGCTTTGAGCACTCTAATTTCTTCAAAAGTAATGTGCGGGAGGCACGACCCGGCTTGATTAAGACCGGGCGCGCATCGCCGCGGAAGGGGCGAGGCAGCCGGTGTGCACACAAGGCGGACCGGCCGACCCCCAACCCAAAGTCGCTTTTACGAGCTTTTTAGCGCAACTTAAAAATACGCTATTGGGGTTTGGAATTATTTTTCTTTGGCACGGACTTGCCCTCAATGGATCTCGTTAAGGGATTTAGATTGTACTCATTCAATTACCGGACTCGTAGGCCGGTATTGTTATTTATTGTCACTACCTCCCAGGTGTCGGGATTGGGTAATTTTTTTGCGCTTTGCTCTTGCCTTCCTTGGATGTGGTAGCCGTTTCTCGGGCTCCCTCTCGGAATCGAACCCTAATTCTCGTCACCCGTCACCACCATAGTAGGCCACTATCCATGCCAAAGTTGAAAGTTGATAGAATGAAATTTGAATGATCGTCGCCGGCGCGGGCGTGCGATCCGTAGTTATCATGAATCGCGAGGCGGGCGAGCCGTGTCGACCTTTATCTAATAAATGCATCCCTTCGAGTCGGGGTTTGTTGCGTATTAGCTCTAGAATTACTACGGTTATCAAGTAGCAAGTACCATCAAACAAACTATAAGCGATTTAATGAGCCATTCGCGGTTTCACGATCTGAATTAGTTCATACTTACACATGCATGGCTTAATCTTTGAGACAAGCATATGACTCTTGGCGGGATCAACCAGGTAGCATTCCTCATCGGCGCGCGCAAGCGCATGAGCCAAGCCACTAGGACTCGTCCAAAGCGTGTGCGGCCGTCGTTCGCGCGAGCGTCGAGCAGCTTGATTAGGGGCAAATAGAGGCCAAGGGACTCATACCCCGAGGGTTTTCCATATCAGAGATCGAGCACGTCACCATGGGCCAACATCCCAAGCATGCATAGACACGCATGAGATGTGGAACACGGTGGGTGCTTTGAGGTCCACCCCGCACCGCACCCTCACGGGGCACGGCCAAGGCGAAAATGGGACATTGGGACCAAACAAATGCCTTCACGGTAGGTATACGGCCACGAGGAAACCGACATCGTCAAGACATAAGAGATGCTTGGACCAACAAGCTGAAGCGCGCGCGCATGACACATCGTCATTTTGCCCGGCGAGGGATCCGACATGCCCATACAAGCCAATCGCCACTCACGCACCATACGTACACACACATGGCACAAGCAAGCCCGGCCCGCCCACGACACATTTAAGCATCACGGACAAACAAACAACAGCAAGCACGACCAAGCATGCCCCACAAGGCACGAGGGTTTAGGTAGGAGCCCACGTTGCTTTAGTCGTCTTGCCTCGTCAAAGCTCAAAACTAGCTCGTCGCGCCAATAGTTCGCCTTTGCAAGCAACCACCTTGCCATGCTCATAGGAGTCCCATAGGGTCTACAAAAGCTCACACGGCCGCGCGTCCCCCCCTCAAGCAACCCCGTCGAAGCGTCTAGCTCGTTCCTTGCCCAAAGCAACCCCGAACCCATTTGCCACCAGACCAAAGCAGCGGGGCTCTCTGCAGGGCACACCTCGGCAAGGTTTCGACAAATAAAACTAGTGACCACAACAATATGATATCCTTGCAAACAACACACCTTGCCATGCTCGTAGGAGTCCCATACGGGGCTACAAGAGCTCACATCGCGCGCGCGTCTCCCATGGCTATCCACCGTGTAACGGCTTGCTTATTTTCCGCTGAAACATGGGCGAGAGGGCCGCCCTTAAAAACCCCCTTGACTTTCGTAGGCAATGTTTGGACTCTAAACTAGCTCGTCATGCCATTGGGTGCCCGTGCAAGCAACACACCTTGCCATGCTCACCAGGAGTCCCATACGGGGCTACAAGAGCTCACATCGCGCGCGCGTCACCCACCCCTAGCTACCCGGAGGAAAGTCTCGCCGGAATCGTGTCGTGAACATTGCTTAGGAAAAAGCCCTCGAGAGTGTTTGAGAAGGTGCTAGGCCTAGGCACGTCTTTGGGGCCCGGCCCCGGTGTGCCCGGGCGCCCAGACACCTTCTCAAACACCCTCCCCCCTATAATAGGCTTAAAAAAAAAAAAGGCTTGTGATAGCAGTAGACATTGAAAAGATGAGGAGCGCACACTTTTTTATATGTTTATTAATGTGAGTAATTCTATTTATTTTTTCATGAAAATTTGCATGGTATCTCAAAATTGTATGAAGAATCCATTTATGATGGAAAAAAAATATTTTCAAATTTTTCGAAAAATCACGGAATTTATATTTAATTGATTAAAAATAGGGAAAAATAGTAGAAAAATAGGGAAAAATAAGGGAACACCGTAGAAAAATTGGGGAAATAGGGATGATATTTTTCGGGTTGTTTTTCCTATG
>CM071926.1:68373761-68376261 GCA_016081115.2 Rehmannia glutinosa | reverse complement strand
GCGAGGATCCGACATGCCCATACAAGCCAATCGCCACTCACGCACCATACGTACACATACGGCTGGCACAAGCAAGCCACGGCCCGCCCCAGCGACACATTTAAGCATCACGGACAAACAAACAAGCAAGCACGACCAAGCATGCCCCACAAGGCACGAGGGTTTAGGTAGGAGCCCACGTTGCTTTAGTCGAGTCTTGCCTCGTAGCTCAAAAAACTAGCTCGTCGCGCCAATAGTTCGCCTTTGCAAGCACTTGCCTTGCCATGCGCCAGGAGTCCCATAGGGTCTACAAAAGCTCACAGCCGCGCGTCCCCCCTCAAGCAACCCGTCGGGCGTCTAGCTCGTTCCTTGCCCAAAGCAATCCGAACCCATTTGACCGAGCCAAAGCACCGCGAGCTCTCTCTACAGGGCACACCTCGGCAAGGTTTCGACAAATAAAACTAGTGACCACAACAATATGATATCCTTGCAAACAACACACCTTGCCATGCTCGCCTTAGGAGTCCCATACGGGGCTACAAGAGCTCACATCGCGCGCGTCGTCCCCATGCCCTTGGCTATCCACCGTAACGGCTTGCTTATTTTCCGCTGAAACCATGCCGAGGCGAGAGGGCCGCCCTTAAAACCCCCAAGCTTGACTTTCGCCGGCAATGTTTGGACTCTAAACTAGCTCGTCATGCCATTGGGTGGCCCGTGCAAGCAACACACCTTGCCATGCTCACCCAGGAGTCCCATACGGGGCTACAAGAGCTCACATCGCGCGCGCGTCACCCACCTAGCTACCCCCAGGAAAGTCTCGCCGGGAATCGTGTCGGAACATTGCGGAAAAAGCCCTCGAGTGTTTGAGAAGGTGCTAGGCCTAGGCACGTCTTTGCGGGGCGCCGGCCCCTAACGGTGTGCCCGGGCGCCCACACCTTCTCAAACACCCTCCCCCCTATAATAGGCTTAAAAAAAAAAAAAAAGGCTTGTGATAGCGAGCGGTAGACATTGAAAAGATGAGGAGCGCACACTTTTTTATATGTTTATTAATGTGAGTAATTCTAATTATTTTTTCATGAAAATTTACATGGTATCTCAAAATTGTATGAAGAATCCATTTATGATGGAAAAAAATAAAAACAAAATTTTTCGAAAAATCACGGAATTTATATTTAATTAATGAAAAATAGGGAAAAATAGTAGAAAAATGGGGAAAAATAAGGGAACACCATAGAAAAATTGGGGAAATAGGGATGATATTTTTCGGGTTGTTTTTCCGATGTTGGGGATAATTGTGAAAACAAAATTAATTTAACATTTCACGAAAATACGATAAAATAGTTAAGAAAAACCATTGGTGTGTATGACCGATAGGGAACAAATATTTTTTAGTGTTGAAAGGAAAAATATTAAAATTAAAAAACCGAACAAAAGAATTTTGCACGAAAAAATCGATAAATGAGGAAAAGTCATTTGAAAGTGCGAAGAATGGGAAATACACGTTGGGAGATTCGTATTGGAAAGAATGGAAACATTGAGAAAAACCAATGGGAGGGGAAAACGGACATGGATTGCCATCATGAAAAATGGGAGAAAACCCGTGTTCGACGATATCTTGTATATATGATCGACTCGTATATTGATAATGGTTGGGTCTCTTGATTCAGGCGATTGAGTTAGATGATCCATATATTTCGAGTTGGTTCCCATTGGTTTTATTTGTTTGAACCGACTTACTCGCATGCGGGATTCACGGCCGGGCACTTGGGCACATGAGTGTCGTGTCGTTCGATGAATAACGGGTAAGGCCCCCCCACGACGTTCGCCGGCCCAGGCCATGGGCAGTGCGTGCTGGGCGCCGACGTTCGCCGGCCCAGGCCATGGGCAGTGCGTGCTGGGCGCCGACGTTCGCCGGCCCAGGCCATGGGCAGTGCGTGCTGCGCCCGACCTTCGTCGGCCCAGGCCATGGGCGGTGCGTGCTGGCGCCCGACCTTCGTCGGCCCAGCCATGGGCAGTGCGTGCTGGGCGCCCGACGTTCGTCGGCCCAGGCCATGGGCAGTGCGTGCTGCGCCCGGCGTTTCGGCCCAGGCGGCGTGCGCGTGCGTGCGGCCCCGGCTGCGTGCGGCCCGGCTGCCCGCGGCGTTCGTCGGCCCATGCGTTGCGGCCTGCGGCGTGTGTTGTGCCGTATTGTTATATAAGTTATGACACCATGCGGGGGGCCAATATGTGTTGCGTCGTATTGTTGTATAACTCACACCATGTCGGGGCCAATATGTCGTATTGTTGTATAACTCACACCATGTCAGGGCCAATCGTGTTATGTCGTATTGTTATATAATACACACCACAGGGCCAATATGTGTTGTCGTATTGTTGTATAACTCACACCATGTCGGGCCGTCGTATTGTTGTATGATATTATTTATATTTATATAACTTGACAATGTCGGGGTCAATAAATATGTTATGGTATTATAACAACCTAAGCGGGGGATGGGCGTCCGGACTTGGTGTCGTGGGG
>CM071926.1:68353761-68356261 GCA_016081115.2 Rehmannia glutinosa | reverse complement strand
GGGTTTAGGGTTTAGGGTTTAGGGTTTAGGGTTTAGGGTTTAGGGTTTAGGGTTTAGGGTTTAGGGTTTAGGGTTTAGGGTTTAGGGTTTAGGGTTTAGGGTTTAGGGTTTAGGGTTTAGGGTTTAGGGTTTAGGGTTTAGGGTTTAGGGTTTAGGGTTTAGGGTTTAGGGTTTAGGGTTTAGGGTTTAGGGTTTAGGGTTTAGGGTTTAGGGTTTAGGGTTTAGGGTTTAGGGTTTAGGGTTTAGGGTTTAGGGTTTAGGGTTTAGGGTTTAGGGTTTAGGGTTTAGGGTTTAGGGTTTAGGGTTTAGGGTTTAGGGTTTAGGGTTTAGGGTTTAGGGTTTAGGGTTTAGGGTTTAGGGTTTAGGGTTTAGGGTTTAGGGTTTAGGGTTTAGGGTTTAGGGTTTAGGGTTTAGGGTTTAGGGTTTAGGGTTTAGGGTTTAGGGTTTAGGGTTTAGGGTTTAGGGTTTAGGGTTTAGGGTTTAGGGTTTAGGGTTTAGGGTTTAGGGTTTTTAGGGTTTAGGGTTTAGGGTTTAGGGTTTAGGGTTTAGGGTTTAGGGTTTAGGGTTTAGGGTTTAGGGTTTAGGGTTTAGGGTTTAGGGTTTAGGGTTTAGGGTTTAGGGTTTAGGGTTTAGGGTTTAGGGTTTAGGGTTTAGGGTTTAGGGTTTAGGGTTTAGGGTTTAGGGTTTAGGGTTTAGGGTTTAGGGTTTAGGGTTTAGGGTTTAGGGTTTAGGGTTTAGGGTTTAGGGTTTAGGGTTTAGGGTTTAGGGTTTAGGGGTTTAGGGTTTAGGGTTTAGGGTTTAGGGTTTAGGGTTTAGGGTTTAGGGTTTAGGGTTTAGGGTTTAGGGTTTAGGGTTTAGGGTTTAGGGTTTAGGGTTTAGGGTTTAGGGTTTAGGGTTTAGGGTTTAGGGTTTAGGGTTTAGGGTTTAGGGTTTAGGGTTTAGGGTTTAGGGTTTAGGGTTTAGGGTTTAGGGTTTAGGGTTTAGGGTTTAGGGTTTAGGGTTTAGGGTTTAGGGTTTAGGGTTTAGGGTTTAGGGTTTAGGGTTTAGGGTTTAGGGTTTAGGGTTTAGGGTTTAGGGTTTAGGGTTTAGGGTTTAGGGTTTAGGGTTTAGGGTTTAGGGTTTAGGGTTTAGGGTTTAGGGTTTAGGGTTTAGGGTTTAGGGTTTAGGGTTTAGGGTTTAGGGTTTAGGGTTTAGGGTTTAGGGTTTAGGGTTTAGGGTTTAGGGTTTAGGGTTTAGGGTTTAGGGTTTAGGGTTTAGGGTTTAGGGTTTAGGGTTTAGGGTTTAGGGTTTAGGGTTTAGGGTTTAGGGTTTAGGGTTTAGGGTTTAGGGTTTAGGGTTTAGGGTTTAGGGTTTAGGGTTTAGGGTTTAGGGTTTAGGGTTTAGGGTTTAGGGTTTAGGGTTTAGGGTTTAGGGTTTAGGGTTTAGGGTTTAGGGTTTAGGGTTTAGGGTTTAGGGTTTAGGGTTTAGGGTTTAGGGTTTAGGGTTTAGGGTTTAGGGTTTAGGGTTTAGGGTTTAGGGTTTAGGGTTTAGGGTTTAGGGTTTAGGGTTTAGGGTTTAGGGTTTAGGGTTTAGGGTTTAGGGTTTAGGGTTTAGGGTTTAGGGTTTAGGGTTTAGGGTTTAGGGTTTAGGGTTTAGGGTTTAGGGTTTAGGGTTTAGGGTTTAGGGTTTAGGGTTTAGGGTTTAGGGTTTAGGGTTTAGGGTTTAGGGTTTAGGGTTTAGGGTTTAGGGTTTAGGGTTTAGGGTTTAGGGTTTAGGGTTTAGGGTTTAGGGTTTAGGGTTTAGGGTTTAGGGTTTAGGGTTTAGGGTTTAGGGTTTAGGGTTTAGGGTTTAGGGTTTAGGGTTTAGGGGGTTTAGGGTTTAGGGTTTAGGGTTTAGGGTTTAGGGTTTAGGGTTTAGGGTTTAGGGTTTAGGGTTTAGGGTTTAGGGTTTAGGGTTTAGGGTTTAGGGTTTAGGGTTTAGGGTTTAGGGTTTAGGGTTTAGGGTTTAGGGTTTAGGGTTTAGGGTTTAGGGTTTAGGGTTTAGGGTTTAGGGTTTAGGGTTTAGGGTTTAGGGTTTAGGGTTTAGGGTTTAGGGTTTAGGGTTTAGGGTTTAGGGTTTAGGGTTTAGGGTTTAGGGTTTAGGGTTTAGGGTTTAGGGTTTAGGGTTTAGGGTTTAGGGTTTAGGGTTTAGGGTTTAGGGTTTAGGGTTTAGGGTTTAGGGTTTAGGGTTTAGGGTTTAGGGTTTAGGGTTTAGGGTTTAGGGTTTAGGGTTTAGGGTTTAGGGTTTAGGGTTTAGGGTTTAGGGTTTAGGGTTTAGGGTTTAGGGTTTAGGGTTTAGGGTTTAGGGTTTAGGGTTTAGGGTTTAGGGTTTAGGGTTTAGGGTTTAGGGTTTAGGGTTTAGGGTTTAGGGTTTAGGGTTTAGGGTTTAGGGTTTAGGGTTTAGGGTTTAGGGTTTAGGGTTTAGGGTTTAGGGTTTAGGGTTTAGGGTTTAGGGTTTAGGGTTTAGGAGTTTAGGGTTTAGG
>CM071926.1:68320323-68353661 GCA_016081115.2 Rehmannia glutinosa | reverse complement strand
GCTATAAAGTAATACGTGGAAATGTAAATGAGTTTCTATTTAAGGGCTGATTCTGCCTTTTTATAGATTGCCGAGCCGAAATGTCTGGTCGGGTTTCTTTTTACAATAGCGTATTTTCTCCTTTTTTTTCTCTTAAAATGAGGCTATTTATACTTTTCTAGTAAATGGATTTTCAAAAGTCATCTTTGCACTAATTAGTAAAAATAATCTAAAAAGGACACATGTCCCCTCTTAATCACACATGCCCGCCAAGTTTTTTGCCACTTGGTGACTCATCTTGATTATGCTCTGACACGTGGCAGATTCTGGCGCTAATGGAGTGCTAAGTATGGGCAAATGACTATTGTTTTAAAATTCCCGCGCACGCGCTTCCTGGCAAGATTCAACTCGGAGGTCGGGCTCGGTAATTGGGCTCGAGGTCGCGAGCCCAACTAATGGCGTGTCACCCATTGTTCGTGTTCGTGGCGTCATGTGGGCCACTCGTATGTACTTACTAGATGGCCACGTGGGACAATTTCATTCTAGCTCAGCTCGGGTATCATCAGGTTTAATTTAAATTTGTATGAAATTTGTAAAAAGTATATTATTATTTTTCTTGAAAGATAAATTTTATAACCAACTCAAAAGCAATCCAAGTTCAAGAGTTGATTGGCAAAAGATCCTTTACATCCACCATCACCGTAATACTAGTAAACTGTTATCCACATAAAAACTAAATGGTAATTAATAATGTTTTATTATCATTTCATTACAATATTTCAATAAATGAAATATTATGCATAAGCATAACATTTTTGTATGGCTAATTAGATTTTGAGACAAATTAATGTGATAATTTGAATGAATAATTAAAAGGGTTCTATCCGACAAATTGAGGCCTAAAGACTTAAAAAAGAAACTCTAGTGGTTCGGATGATATTTCTACCACCACTTTCCCAATTTCACTCAATATTTTATATATTTGATAAGTGGCAAAAGATTATGCAGGCCGGCGACCAAAGCTTATGGCATTGGGCCGACTGGCAAGGCCCATAGTATTGGGCCGATTAAACGCATAAGCATTAGCACTGGCCGATCCGGGACGGCTTTACAAAGATTGACCGACCTTTCTAAGGCTTATGAGTATTGGGCCGAATTTACGAGCCCATACATAGGTGGGAGGCCTATCATATTGGGCCGACTTAAGGCCCGAAACACGAGTGGTTCCAGCAGGATGTTTATCCGCCGACCGTGTAGGTCCGTTGTATTAAACCGACTGTCAAGCCTCGCACGCTAAAAGCGTCCGTTGTTGACCCGTTGTATTCTATAAGGACTTCGGGGTACAGATTACCGCCCAAAAGATGTATAAGGCAATCGAGGATGCCTTGGAGATTTAAAGGGCTTTACACCAATACATTGGGCCGAGGTGTTTTGAAACAGGTCGGAGCTATGGTCTTACGGGCATAAAATTAGGGTTTTTAAGAGATCCGATCTTAATCTAATGATGACTCTGACACCAAATCGTAACGGAATCCCGGATTTTATGGAAACCCTAATCCTAGCTAAGGTATAAAAGGCCCAAGCCCAGGTTCATTCTAACCTAATCTCATTTCTTTTACTGTTATATTGCTCTTTCTCTCTCTAGCCTTTTACTTCCTTTCCAAGACACTGACTTAAGCATCGGAGAGGGTACGCCAGAGCCCCCCTCCGGCCCCCCTTGTGCAGGTTTCATGGAGGACTTCGTCTTCGAAGGTGATCGGCGAAGAGAGGTCATTTTTGGGAGCAACCAAGTGGCGCCGTCTGTGGGAAATATTGAGCAGAGGCGTGAGATTCGAGTTTTGGCTATGGAGGATGTTAGGAGAAACTTGGAAGATGATCTGAACCGTACTCCGCTGGGAGATACTCCGGGCATAGTCACGCAGGAGGATGTTCCACCTCCACCCCCACCACTCCCGGTGGACGGCGGAGGGCAACGGGTGCATAGGACGGGAATGGATGGACAGACGCCTATGTCTGGGGGGAGTATAGATTTGGGCCCAATGTTCTTTGAACAGTTGGGTGGTTTCATCACTAGAGCCGTGGAACAAACGGTGGAAAGACGCTTGAGGGAGATGCTTCCGCCACCGGCTCCACCTGTGGTCCTCCCTCCGGTGCCTCCTCCTCCCGTGGTTCCCTCTCCGGTGGTCCCCCCTCCTGTGGTCCCTCCGGAGGCGGGAGAGAGAGGTCGGCGGCCAGCAATGGCGGAAGAGGTGCATTCATCAAGGGCGGAGCATGTGTCCACTGAGGACCAGGAATGGTCAGAGCGGATGGACGACCTCCATCATGAGGTGCGAGATATCCGGAGGAGAATTGCTGGAGTGCCAGGGGCAGCTGCGGTTCGGGTGAGGAGGGGAACTCCTTTCTCAGATGAGGTGATGGCGGATGAGCTCCCAGCCTCATACCGAGCTCTGAGCTTTGAATATGATGGTACCACAGATCCGTGGGACCATCTCTGCCATTTTGAGAACGCTGCTTTGCTACACAGGTTCATGGATGGCGTGATGTGTAGAGTTTTTCCTACCACTTTGACGAAATCGGCTCAGCAATGGTTCACTTGACTTGCCCTGCTCCATTCAAAATTTTGATGACTTCAGCTCGGCTTTTCTTAATCGGTTCACGAGTTACCGTAAGTACAAAAAGGGCCCGACTCTTTTAGCATCAAACAGAGAGAAGGAGGGACTTTTGAGCTATATTCAGAGGTTTACCGCGGCAAAGTTGGAGTGCCATCGGCCCACCCGGAAATTTTGGCTAACGCCCACTCAGGGCCCGAGGATGGGGAGTTCTTTGAATCATTAGTAATAGAGCCCTAAGACATTCGAGAGTTAGCTCGGGCGGAGAAATATATTAACTTGGAAGAGGCGAGAAAATGAAGAGGAGGAAGGAGAGAAGAGAAGAGACAGGAGGGAGGATCGGGAAGACAAGGGACCTCAGAAGAAGCCAAGGTCTGAGGCGATGGGAGGAAGGCCGAGGTTTGAGAAATATACGCCATTGGCTGTCCCTCAGGGCGAGGTGCTTGTAGCGAAATGTAAGGAATTTTGTAGATTTCACAATGAGTATGGACACACAACAGATCGGTGCACACACCTGAGGGATGAGATCGAGCGGCTCATTCAAGCAGGTCATCTAAGGGAATTTGTGTACATCGACAAAAAGGAGAAGAAAGGGGAGTATAAGAAGGATAATCGGGGATATCACCAACCTCGGCGGGAGCCGGAGCGTAGAGGGGAGGAAAGGGAGGAGCTACCTCCACCTCCGCCCCCACCTCAGCGAGAGGTCATTCAGATGATTGTTGGATATTATAGGATCTCCAATTATGATGTGCAACGGGTATTTGTGGATACAGGGAGCTCAGCAGATATCCTATTCTATGATTGCTATAAGAAGATGGACCTCCAGTTCGGCTTGGAGGCGGTGGACACGACGTTGGTCGGATTCACTGGAGGGATGATCCAACCAATAGGTATGATTACTTTACCTGTCTCTTTGGGTAAGGAGCCTAATCGTAAAACTAGAATGATTTGATTTTTGATAGTTGATGCACCGTTCTCCTATAATGTCATGTTGGGTAGACCGGCACTAAATGCTTTCCAAGGTGTGGTGTCGGTATACCATCTGAAAATGAAGTTTCCTGTGGGAGAGGAAGTAGGTGAGGTCGGTGGTGATCGTATATGGCTAGAAAATTGTATGTAGAAAGTATTCGGAAGGCGAAGGGGAGTGCTTTTGATGATGGTAGAAACAAAGACAAGTTGATTAGGTTGGGATTTAGTAGGTGGAGCACGCCCAACCTAATGAGGAAATGATGATGGTCGAAGGTGCCAGGTGACCCCCGATAAGGTCACCAAGGTCGGGAAGGAGTTGCCTAATGAATTGAGGGATGAGTGGTGGAGTTTCTAAGAAGTAATGTGGATGTATTTTCCGGACAGCGGAAGACCTGGTAGGGATTGATCCAGCATTTGCTGAACATAGCTTAATGTTAACCCGTCATATAAGCCGTGAAACAAAAGAAAAGGAATTTCGCCCTAAGAAGGATGCTATAATTCGGCAGAGGTGCAAAAGTTGTTGAAAACAGGCACATCAAAGAAATCCGCCTTCGAGAATGGCTATCTAATGCAAAGATTGGTTCCAACAAAGAGGATGATTGGCGCGTGTGTGTGGACTTTAGAATTTGAATCGTGCTTGCCCTAATGATTACTATCCATTGCCCCGAATTGATCGATTTGGTGGATTCGACGTCGGGTGTGAACCGCTTAGTATGATGGATGCGCCGCAAGGATATCACCGGATCAAAGCAGCGTATAGAAGACCAAAAAGGGTGTGCTTCACCACCTCTTTTGGTACCTTCATTATGTAGTAATGCCGCTCGGATTGAAGAATGCGGGAGCCACATACCAGGAGGTTGGTGGATAAGATGTTTGGGGAGCGTACTCGGCAGAACATAGAGGTGTACGTGGATGATATGTTGGTCAAAAGTATGAAGCTGTGGATCATGTGCGTGACCTAGTAAACGTTCGATACCTTGAGAAAGTATAGAATGAAGTCGAACCCCAAGAAGTGTGCCTTTGGGGGGTGGTCGGGAAAGTTTCGGGGTACATGGTGACGGAGAAAGGAATAGAGGCCAACCCGAGAAGGTCGGGCCATCAGAGAGATGGCACCGCCGGATGCCAAAGATGTGCGTTGTTTAATGTGTCGGCTAAGCAGCCTCCGAATCGGTTTTTTCGTGCCTCGCGGAGAGGAGTTTGCCCTTTAAGGTCTTGAGGAAAGCCAAAAGTTTGTTTGGGATGAAGAGTGCCAAAAGGCTTTCGAGGACTTGTAAAGTTACTTGGTCGAATTGTCATCGCTAACTAAGCCGCTGTCCGGTGAGCCCTTATACCTCTATCTTTCGGTAGGGCGGGGTTAGCACGGTCTTGAACAGGGAGGAGAGATTGGTTCGAGAGGCCGTGTACTATGTCAAGAAGGTTTTGAGAATGCCGAGCTGCAGTATGCGGAGATCGAGAAGGCATGTTTGGCCTTGGTGGTGATCGCGAGGGAGACTTCGGCCGTATTTCCTTTTGCATAAGGTAATCGTCCGAACTAATCTTCCGTTGAGAAATGTGATGAGTAAGCCCGAGGTAGCGGGAGGCTAGTGAAGTGGGCTATTGAGCTAAGTGAGTATGATATTGAATTCGAGAACAAATCGCCATTAAAGCTCAAGCTTTGGCGACTTTGTTCAAGAATCAATAAGGGATGATAAAGCAGCAGAAGGGACCTGGGTGATTTATGTGGATGGTTCTTGGTAGGGAGCTTGGGATGTGGTGTGCCGTATCGTCTTGATCACCCTCAAGCGGATCGAAAATGATTTTCTTTGTGAGGATGGAGTTCAAGCTATCTAATAATGAGGCGGAGTATGAAGCATTTATCGTAGGAATGCAAATGGCCATCGAGATGGAGTGTTAAGATGGTTGTTTACATGGATTCTCACCGCCCATAAGCAGTTATGGGAGAATTCGAGGTTAGGGAAGAGAGGATGAAGAGGTATGTTGAGGCATACCGAGCCTTAGAGGGGAAAGTAAAAGAGATCAAGATATGTCAGGTCCCGAGGGAAGAGAATGCTCGGGCGGATTTTCTAGCAAAGATGGCCAGTTCGGCCTTGGAAAATCAGGCTAAACAAATCACTCTTTTGATGGCAAAAGAAACTGTGTTGGGGTTGGAGGTCGGAGAGATTGAGGAGAAAGAGGATTGGAGGTCGGCTATCATAGCTTATCTAAAAGAAGGGGTCTTACCAACAGGTAGGCGTGAAGCAACTCGGCTGAAAATTCGGGCGACGCGTTTTTGCATTATCGGGGACAAGTTATATAAAAGAGGCTTCTCTATGCCTTTGCTGAGGTGTTTGAGTGGAGAAGAGGGTACGTATGTGCTGAGAGAGATGCATGAGGGTTGTTGCGGGAATCACATGGGAGCAAGGATTTTGATGAAGAAGGTCCTTAGAGCAGGGTATTTTTGGCCTTACCTGAAGGGGGAAGCAGAAAAGTTGGTGAGAGCATGTGAAAAATGTCAGATCCATGCACCTTTGGTACATCGACCGGCGGAGGAGCTCATGACAATAAGTTCGGCATGTCCTTTTGCAAAGTGGGGAATTGATATTGTTGGTCCTTTTCCTCCGGCCTCAGGTCGGAGGAAATTCTTAATTGTGGCAATCGACTATTTTAGCAAGTGGGTGGAGGCAGAGCCTCTTGCTAAGATAAATGAGGATGCAAATGATGAAATTTATTTGGCAAAACATAGTGTGTCGGTATGGAACGCCTCGGATCTTGATATCAGATAATGGAACGCAGTTCGTGGGGGCAGAAATCCGAGCATGGTGTGAGGAATTGAAGATCAAGCAAAACTTCACATCGGTGGCCCATCCACAAAGCAACGGGCGGGTGGAAGTGACTAATGTAATTCTTGTCCAAGGATTGAAAGCTCGGCTTGAGAAGGCGGGAGGAGCGTGGGTTCGAGAGCTCACCGGTGATGTGGGCTTATCAACTAATCCGGGCGAGGCAATCAAGCAGGCCCTCAGCCTTGGTGTACGGTATGGATGCTGTGATACCAAAGCAGAGATCGGGATGGAAATGCATCGAGTTCAGAATTTTGATGAGAATGCTAATGAGATGTCGATACGAGAGGCGTTGGATACTATAAATGAGAAAAGGGAGATGGCATTTTTGCAAATGGAACGGACACGAGGAAGGATCAAGGCAGCCTATGACAAGAAAGTGAAGAAAAGGGCCTTCCGTGTCGGTGACTTGGTTTTGAGAAGGTCGATGCTAGCAAGAATAAAGGGAAACGGATGCGATGGGAAGGACCACTTCGGTAGTGAAGGTCTTTGGCAGGAGGTGCGTTTAACCGGGAAGAGCTTCTCGGGGGTAAAACTCCCCAAGGCTTGGAACAGCTTAATTTGAAGAAATATCATTCATAGAATAGAGGAATATCCGATGTAATCAATTTACTCATTTTGAATGAAATGATCCGCTGCCCTACATTATGAGATCGGAGAGTGGAAATGATACAAAGTGACAAGTATTTGGAGCTCAGCTCGAGCTAGTCTCCAAATACTTGGGGCCACGAGGCCATGCGAGGAGCTCGGCTCGAGCCAGCTTCCTTTGATGAAACTGACAAGTATTTGGAGCTCAGCTCGAGCTAGTCTCCAAATACTTGGAGCCACGAGGCCATGTGAAGAGCTCGGCTTGAGCCGGCTTCCTTTGATGAAACTGACAAGTATTTGGAGCTCAGCTCGAGCTAGTCTCTAAATACTGGGTCCACGAGGCCATGCGAGGAGCTCGGCTCGAGCCAGCCTTCCTTGATGAAACCGACAAGTATTTGGAGCTCGGCTCGAGCTAGTCTCCAAATACTTGGGGCCACGAGGAGCACAATATGCCAATCTTTTTTGTTAAAAAAAATAATAGTAAATAGTAATAACTAAATACAGCCTGAGCTGTACTCTACAAGCCCGAACTGTGATGAAAGTAAATATTAGACAAGAGATCGAGAAAATGAAAGTGCGAAGAAACTTCATTGATCATTCAAAATAATTACAAGTGCATAACGAAAAACTACAAAAGTAGAACTGAACTTCTAAGTAGTAGGAGGAACATTTTCGGTGTTCAGGTCGTCCATGGAGATGGTCACATCATCTATGAGAGTGAGATCAGGATCATCATCCGGGATTTCCTGAACTTGAGAAGGGCCTTCGGGAAGCTGAGGGATTGGCTAATCTCCGGGAACCGGAGAAGGACCTCCCGAGCTGGAGGCAGGGTGGAGGATGAATGGAGCAGACAGGGATTCTATGAACACCTCCACAGGAGCAAGATTAAGACGCTCCGCCTCTTCAGAGAACACAAAGCCCTTGGGGTCGGGCAAGACCTTCCTGGGACCTCGGCGATCGAAGGGCTCGGTAGTGATACCGCGTTCCCTGAGCTGAAGCTCAGCCTGGTCAAAAGCAAAGCCGTAGTACTCCATGGCAGATACAGAAAGAACTTTAATAAATTCCCTGGAGCTCAGAAAGGCTTGCTTCACCCTCTCCCGAATAGCCTGAACTATTGAAGAGCCTTCGGGGGAGGTGAGGAAACTTTGGCGACCAGCTTCAATGCCCTCAGCTCGGGCTTGATCGGCATTAACAGTGCAGCGGATTTGGAGATCACTCAGCTCGGTCTTGAGACCAGCATTATCAGTCTCCAAAGCCTTTATCTTGGCCTCCAGAGATGCCACGGTAGCCTTATTGACCTCCTCCCTATCCTTGTATCGGCGGTTCTCCTCTAGGAGTTTGGTCTCTCGAGCTTTCAGCCGAGTGCACTCCTTCTTAGAATTATTGAGCTCGGCAATATGAGAGGGATCAGCAAAACCGACTCTAGCTCGGGAGATCAATGCGGCTAGCTGTGTCTCAGCTTTTGAGTGGTTCAAGCAGAAGGAGCTCACCAGCTCAGCATCACTGACCTTCTCCAAGGCAGTTCGGTCAGGGTTCGGGCAGTTGCCTTGGACGTATTGAATGGCAAAAGTTCCATCATTGTTCTTCAGGATGGAATTGCCTGTGAGAAAGGTCTGGTTGGGTGTATGAATAGGAGTGCGTGAGAGAGAGAGCAGCAGTGGGAGGAGTGGTGGTCCTCGCCTTCTTGGCAGCTCCTGTGCTGGTACCGACACCCGACCTCTTGGGAGGAGGAGGTCGGATAGAAGGTTGAGCCCCTGGGCCTGTGAGATCGGCCATCACTACGGCAGCTGTATCAGGGCACCGAAGTAGAGGAGGCTGACCTCCAGGACTCGGGGCGGCAGCGCTGGATGAAGGAGGGAGTGAGCCAGGAGCAATTGGTTGCTCCTCGTCGTCCAGCTCGGCAACCATCTGTGCCATAAACATATCTGCACAAAGAGGAAAAATTAGCTAATAAGTAAGTAATACAAATCAACTACAAAAATGACAATTACCAATGTCACAAAGCAAGGGGGCCACGATGGGGCTCAGCTCGGAGTAGTACAGGAGTGAAGGGGTTATGAGGCGAGAAAGGTCATACTTAACCAAGGTAAGTTTATGTATTTGAGTTTGAAGATCAGGAGACCGATCTCTGGGGTTGTGTTTGCGTTGGAGAGGAAGGGTCCAGGTCCAAGTAATAGGAAACCCCCAAGCTCGGGGGGAGGAAATGAAGAAATATTTATCCTTCCAGAATTTGTTGGAGGAAGGATACTTGCTTAAAAACTGAGCATCACCTCGGGAGGTGATGTAGAAAAGACCCTTAGTGGTCGAACTCTTTATTTGGAACAGGGCAAAAAATAGTTCCAGAGTGGGCTCTATCTCTAAGTACTTAGTCAAAATGATGAATCCAGCCAGGATACGGAAGGAGTTCGGAGCTAGTTGGTTAAGGGGTACCCGGGAGAACTCGGACACCCCAGCCATGAACGGATGGATGGGAAATCTGAGGCCACCCTCTATCTGACCCGCAAAGAAGGCTAGGGCATTGGGGGGAGGTCGGTTAGGTCGGTCAGAGCTACTAGGTAGAGAGAGTCTGAAAGTAGAAAGAATTTGGGCTGTTCTTTTAATGGTTTGAAGATTGGAGGTGATAGGTGGTCTCCCTAATATCGTGAGGATATACAGTGATAAGTGCATTTTTGTTCACATTTTTTAAACCCTTTTAGATAATTTCTCTAACTTTTTAGTTCATTAATCAATAAAATCAAAAAAAATCACATCGCTTGTTTTGAATGATGAAGGTAAAGACTTGAAGCAAATTGTATGATTTCGTATGAAAATACGAACAAAAACAAAGTCTAAAAGAAGGCAAGAAGACTCAATCTCGTGCAGAACACACCCCTAGTGTGTTGGGAAACATGGCCATGCTTCAAAGGGAAGAAAAGCAAGAAAAACAGAAAACACGCCCGGGCCGTGCTTACAAAGCACGGCCGTGCCACACGTAAAACATCAAAACACGCCCAAACCGTGTTTAAAAGCACACCCCGCCGAAAATCCTCCTTTTACGAAGAAAACACGGCAGTGCCATGTTTATAAACACGGCCGTGTTCACAAATTTGACGAACATACGCCCGCCGTGCTTTTTAAAGCACGGCCGTGTTTTCTCTCCAGCTCAACAATTTTTCTTCTTTTTGGCGAAAATAATGGAAACTTTTGCTTTTGACAACCTTTGAGCAACTTTCACACCTCATCTTGCCGCACCAAAACTCAATTATCTCCTCAATTGTCATGTGGACACAATGATTCAACCAACTCAACCAACGGAAGTGAAGTATTGTCATGTGTATACAATGATTCAACCAACTCAACCATGAATGTGCACACAATGATTCAACTAACAAGCATGGAAATGGAACATTTGTTAATATGGTATTTTACAAAGATGGTGCCTATAAAAGCCAAGAGTTTGAGTTGGGAAATCATTCATGTAATATTCATTCATATAGAGATTCATTGTGGTTTAACATTTTGAGGGAATTGGGATCAAGAGGTCTTGAGGAGTAAGCTTGTAGCAACATTGGAGAAGAAGGCTTGGATCAACATCATCTATCAAAGGAAGAAGTCATTGAGATTTTGAGAAAGATAAGTACACCATGTTTACAACACTTAAATCTTCTTGTGTAATTTATTCTTTTGTCAAAATCATGAGTAGCTAAACTACTAGTGTTTGAATGTAATGAACTCTAGAATGGATTTGTGATTAAGGTTTGTATGTTTTTAATAAAATTCTCATGTCTTGTGTGATTCACTTATATCATGTTTATTTCATTCAAGTTGATATTTCCTAGATATTAATTTGATATTTATTCCTCATCGTATAATCGAGAGATTTATGGTGGAAAGAACCTATATAAGTGAAAAGAGTTGCATGCAATCCTAGATATAGACGACATAAATCTTTCCAATTAGGGTCAAACCTAATATGGGAATTCATAAATCGTTATAATGCAATTTTGAGTGGTTTTAACTAGAAAGAGATTTCGCTTAATCAACTTGAGATTAGGAGTTTTTCGCCTTGAGAAAGGGTTTAACTTAAATCGAATTTCTACGGTCCACATAACATGAGATTTTATTAAAAGAGGTTGGTTTTTGCTTAAGGGCTTATGGTTGTATTTTTATCTTGATTGAATCACAAAAACATTCTAGAGGATTTACATTCAACACATTTCTATCTCTTGATTTCTCATTCTACAATCTATTTTTATTAGATTTCTTTTTTGTAAGTTGCAATTATCTTAAATTCTCTATTTTCCATTTTCCATTTTAACAAACAAAACTCGAAAAATTACTAGATTAGATAACAAAAAGACGGTGAATTATTAGTACTTACAATCTTCGTGGGAATGACACTCTGACTAACAATCTATACTACAAAACGATAGGTGCACTTGCCTAAGGTTTTCTAGAGTAGCTTTTGAGCCATCAAGTTTTTGGCGCCGTCGGGGATTGTAATATTAAGAACACCTTATTTTTGTTAATTTAATTATTTTTTTATATTTTCATCAATTGTCTTTCTGTATCTATCTTTGTAAGTCTTGGATTATACTTATCCTCCTTGTTTACCACAAAAGGCATGCCTACTCGTCGCCGAATTTGGAAGTCGCGAGACCGCCAGAAGCAACACAGAGGAAAGTATTAGACACCACTTAGGAGGATACTAACGAAAGCAAAGATCCCGATATGGCGATGAACAACAAAGAACCATGTACGACTACGCTAAGCCATCTATGGACGGTACGTCGCCTAGATCGTAGTGCCCGCTGCCTCACCAATAATTTCAAATCAAACCGAATGTCATTCAAATGGTGCAACAATTTGTTCAATTCGACGCCTCACCGATTTAAGATCCAATAATCATATCGCGAATTTTTCGAAATTTGCGATACTTTCAAAATAAATGGAGTCTCCGACGATGCTATCCGCTTACGCTTGTTCCCATTTACTCTTCTCGGGGACGGGCTAAACAATGGCTAAACACTTTACCGAAGGGAACAATCACAACATGGAGCATTATGGCGGAAAATTCCCGCTAAAGTATTTCCCACCCGCTAAAACCACACGATTGAGGAATGAGATCCCTTCATTCACTCAAGAGGACGATGAAACCTTGTACGACACTGGGAGAGATTCAAAGAATTGCTCGCGAAAATGCCCACATCATGGTCTTCCCATTTGGATGCAAGTCCAAACATTTTACAACGGGTTGCTCTCATCGACAAGGCAGATGATCGATGCGGTGGCTGGGGGACATTGAACAATAAACACCCGAAGCCGCCCAATTTCTCATAGAAGGAATGGCCATGAATGGCTATCAATGGCAATCCTGCACGAGGAAAAACCAACAGGTCATGGGAGTATATACGCGGACGCTGGTGGTTACACTAGCCGCACGTGTCGAAGCTCGACTCGTAAAATCGACGGTTGGCGCCCAAAACCACCACCACAAAAGCCTTCTCATGCGAGACTTGTGGAGGATCGCACAACCACCAAGATTGCCCTCACGCGATACCGCCGCATGAACAAGTGGATTATCTAGTAATCAATCTCACCCTTTCAAAATAATCCTTTTAGTAACACTTATAATCCAGGTTGGCGCCAACACCCGAACTTTAGTTGGGGAAATCAAGCGTCAATGTGCCTAATCCAAACGCACTCCCCAATTGTCACCTCCGGTTTTCCAAACGCGAAAAACCAAGTTTGGAGGACTTATGTTCAAATTGGCCCAAACAACGGAAACCCGTTTCATGGCCACCGAAACATCCTTAAGGAACCAAGAAGCATCTATTCGCAACTTGGAAAATCAAATTGGTCAAATTTCCAAAATGAGCTCCGAAAGGCCACAAGGAGCTTACCTAAAGAACACCGAGCCAAATCCAAGAGAACAGGTAAAAAGCAATTACTCGTAAAGGAGTGGAACAAAGCTAGACGGACGGATGTGAGGACTAACCCACGCCCATACAACAAAAAGACGAATGTGTATCCAAGGAAACAAAGAAAATAGTACCGTAATTCCAACCACCTATTCCGTATCCAAGTCGATTAAGTAATGACAAACATGACGACCAATTTGGTAAGTTCTTGATTTATTTAAACAATTGCACATCAATATTCCTTTTGTTGAAGCCCTTTCACGTATGCCAAAATATGCCAAGTTCCTAAAAGATCTTCTTTCAAATAAGAAGAAGCTTGAAGAAATATCCGTGGTGCAATTAAAACGAGAATGCTCGGCAATTTTGCAAAACAAGTTACCTCGTAAAATCAAAGATCCAGGAGTTTTACTATTCCTTGTCATGTCGGTAATTTGATCGCTGATGGGCATTATCGTCGATCTAGGGCTAAGCATTAATTTGATGCCTTATGATTTATTCAAACAAATGGTCTAGGAGCCAAAACCAACTAGATGAGCCTCGCAATTAGGGACAGATCTATTAAGATCCTAGAGGCATTGTTGAAGATGTTTTGGTCAAAGTCGATAAGTTTATATTTCACTGCCGATTTTGTAATTCTTGATATGCATGGGGATGTCAAGTCCCCTTGATCCTGGGCGCCCATTTTTAGTCATCGCTAAAGGCAATCATTGACGTGCATGATGGCAAACTAATTTTAAGAGTCGAAGATGAACAAGTCATTTTTAAAATCGCTACATCAATGAAAAATACGATAGATAAAGATGACTCTGCTTTGCTATTAATCTTATCGATATGGAGATAACCAATTCTTACCAAGATGATTTCTAACGAATTCTTGGAGACTTGTATTGTTCAAAGTGCAGGTATATTTGATGAAAACCCCTTTCTTAGGGAATCAGATCGCATTCGAGGAAAACGCACCAATGTACGACAAAGAGTTCAAAAAATTGAAAAAACTCACAGTGGGGCATATCAAACCATCCATTGAGGATCCACCACCGTTGAGCCGAAAGAGTTACCCGAACACTTGAATATGCATTTCTAGCCGAGAACGCCAAACTTCCCGTAATTATTT
Source organism: Rehmannia glutinosa (assembly GCA_016081115.2). NCBI lineage: Eukaryota > Viridiplantae > Streptophyta > Magnoliopsida > Lamiales > Orobanchaceae > Rehmannia > Rehmannia glutinosa. The sequence continues at coordinate 68,339,686 of CM071926.1, read as the reverse complement.
CCTCCAATTTATCGCCTCATCAAAAGGATAGATTGTTGGCAATATTACATGAACATAAAAAGGCCATCGCTTGGAAAATCTCCGATATTCAAGGGATCAATCCTTCCTTTGCACTCACAAAATTTCGATGGAGGAAAATTTCAAGCTGGTTGTTCTACCACAAACTGCTTAAATCCAAACATGAAAGAGGTAGTCAAGGCGAGGTAATTAAATTACTTGATGTCTGGGCTCATCTATCCATTTCTCGACAAAGAATTGGGTAAGTCCCATGTGGTTCCAAAGAAAGGTGGGATGACGGTGGTACCAAATGAAAAGAATGAACTTATTCCAATGCGACGGTGAACAGTTGGCGGGTTTGCATCGACACGACGACTCAATGATGCTACTCGCATGGACCATTTTCCTTTACCTTTATTGATCAAATGCTTGAAAGATTATCCGTCACTTGTATTATTGCTTTCTTGATGGCATGTCGTGTTATTTTCGATTCGATAGCACCGAGGACCAAGAAAAGACCACTTTCACTTGCCCCTACTGCTTTTGCCTATCGCCGCACGCCTTTGATTGTGCAATGACCGCAACTTTTCAAAGGTGCATGCTTGCTATCTTCGACGAACTTGTAGAAGATATCATGGAAGTCTTCATGGATGACTTCGGTTTTTTGGGGACTCATTTGATCTTTGTCTTGCAAATCTTAAAAAGTCCTCATTCGTTGTGAAGAAACTAACCGGTTCTTAATCGGGAAAAATGTCATTTCATGGTACAAGAAGGTATTGTTTTGGGACATAAAATTTCTTGGCAGGGCATTGAAGTTGACAATGCGAAGGTTGAGACATTTTCAAGTTGCCTCCACCCACCTCTTGAAGGCAATCCGCTTTTGGGGCATGCCGGTTCTATAGCGATTCATCAAAGATTTTTCAAAATTGCCCGCCACTCACTCGCTCTTGAGAAGGATGCGGTCTTTCATATCAATGATGAGTGCCTTCAAGCATTCAATACTTTGAAAGAAAAACTCACCACTTCTCCCATCATGGTAGCTCCCGGATTGGTCTCAACCATTCGAACTCATGTGTGATGCCGATTATGCAGTAGGTGCGGTGCTTGGGCAACGAAAAAGATAAGCATTTCCGACCAATTTACTACGCAAGTAAAACTCTAAATCCCGCCTACCCAACTATACAACTACGTAAAAGGAGTTACTTGCAGAGTTTTCGCTTTGACAAATTTCGCTCATATTTGATCCTATCAAAAGCCATTGGTTATATGGATCACCGCTTACGTTATTTGCTTGATAAAAATGATGCAAAACCACGATTAACTCGATGGGTACTCTTACTCCAAGAATTCGATGTGGAAATCAAAGATAAACGGGTGTTCAAAATCTTGCCGCGATCACCACAAGTGTTTTGAGCACTCCGACAATCGACAAGCAACACAAAGGACATATCAAAGATTCTTTCCTGATGAGCAACTCTTTTCCTTGAACTCAATTTCAATTGATAATCCTCGTTTGATTTTGCTAATTATCTTGCGCAGAAAGTTCTACCGAAAGGGTCGACTCCATCAACAAAAGAAGAAATTCTTTTCGGACCTCAAACACTATATTTGGGACGATCCCCACCTCTTCCAAATTTGTGCGGATCAAATCATACGAAGATGTGTCGCACTTCCCGAAACGATCTCCATTTTGAATCATTGTCACAAAAGACCCACCGTGCGGCACTATCAAGCTAATACCACTAAGACTAAAGGTCCTTGAGTCGGGCTTTTATTGGCCTACACTTTTCCAAGACGCAAAAGGTATGTTGAAACTTGTGATAATTGTCAACGAAAGGAAATATTTAAAAATGAAATGCCCCAAAACGGTATTCTTGTATGCGAAATTTTGATGTTTGGGGTATTGATTTTACGGGACCATTTCCCGCGTCTTTGGCAATAAATACATTTTCGTAGCCGTTGACTACGTGTCTAAATGGGTAGAAGCTCAAGCCTTGCCTAAAAATGATGCTCGAGTGGTGGTACATTTTCTCAAAAACTTTTTACCCGATTTGGTACTCCACGAGCCATCATTAGTGATAGAGGCACTCACTTTTGTAATAGTTAATTTGACAAAGTGTTAAAACGTTATGGTGTCACACACCGAGTCACCACCGCCCGTCATCCTCAAACTAGTGGTCAAGCTCGAAGTGTCCAACCGCGAATTAAAAAGAATTTTGAAAAAAACGGTTGACACTCGAAAGGAATGGTCCTCAAACTCGACGATGCCCTTTGGGCTTATAGAACGCTTTCAAAAACGCCAACAGTGGGACTACTCCATACCGACTCATTTATGGTAAGGCGTGTCATTTACCGGTTGAGCTTGAACACAAGGCCTTTTGGGCTATTAAAATGCTTAATTATGATTTGTCAAGTGCAGGAGATAACCGCTTATTGCATTAACGAACTCAAGAATGGCAAAATTCGCATACGAGAACTCGAGGATTTACAAAGAACGAACAAAGCAATGGCATGACAAACGATTAAGCAAACAAGAGAATTTCAACCTGGTGATCAAGTGTTACTCTTCAATTCCCGACTCCACTATTCCTGTGTAAGTTAAAATCGTGGTTCGCCCATTCACTATTACTCAAGTGTTCCTTACACGGACTATTGAAATCACGCACAAGCGAAATGGGAACGTTCATGTAAACGGACATCGCTCTAAAGCTTTATTTTGGGGGCACCATCGATGATAGTTATCGAGATTCCATCCGCCTCGATTTAACCCCAAAATACACCACACGAGTAGAGGTAAACAGTCCAGACTATACGACGTTAACGAAGCGCTATCCGGGAGGCAACCCGGCATTTTGTGTGTATAAAAAATGGAAATAATATAAACACGGCCAAGCCGAGTTTCTCCACCACTACTGCGTGTTTCAATTAATTGACGAGCACACCTTGGCCGTGTTCTTCAATCAGGCCATGTTGATAATTCACGCATAAAACACGGCCTGGGCGTGTTTTTAAACACGCCCGTGTTTAATTTCGAAAATAAAAAAAAAAAAATTGGGATGAAAACTCGTACAGAACACGGCCAGGGCGTGTTAAATAACACGCCCGTGTTTAAATCGAAAAAAAAATTTGGGATGAAAACTCGCATGCAGAACACTCCGCCATGCGTGTTAAATAACACGCCTGTTTTAAATCAAAAAAAAGGAAGGCTAACACGCATCGAGGTACATACAAAAACAGGGGGGTCCAATTTTTGGCCCTATTTTGTTCCCCAAACCCCCTTCTTCTTCTTCCTTTCTCCCCCTTTTCTCAAACCCTACCCCAAAATCACCAAATTCTTTCTCTTTTCTTCCAAAAATCTTCACCCACACCACACACTTTCACATCACAAGTGCTCTCATCTCTTCCTCCTCACAATGTCTTCAAGGTATGTGTTGTTCTTATCTTTCTTCTTTTCCTTTCAATTTCGAATTTTGATTTGTTCAAATTGGTATATTTGTGTGTTGTTGTGAAGATTATCCTATGTTGTAGTTAGCAAATTCATGAATTTGTATTGCCAATTTTTCATGCCCTAAAAAATTGAATGGTAGGAAATTAAAATTTGGATAATTGATATTAATGGTAAAATCATGAATTTCTTTTATGACATATTTTTGTGAATTTTTGTGAGTTTAATTGAGTTTGTTGTGGAAATTTTTGGTTATTGTGGTAATGATGAGAAATTATTCTTGTGATGTTTTTATCTTGCTAAATTGAGGAATGGTCATCGTTCTTGATATTCATGAACTTAAAGAGTTAGGACTTGGAGTCATATGATTAATGTTCCTAAATTGTTGTTGAGATATCTTTGTTTTAGTTGAATTGCTATTATTGAGATGTTGTTGAAAAGGGATGTTGTTGAATCATTGTTGCAAATGGAGTGTATAGCTTGTGAAGATGGATTCTTGTTGAATAAAGGTGTTAATATGGTGGAATTTTAAAATTGATGCTTTTTCATGCTTGGGATATTGTTTATGTCTCTTAGAATGGTTTTTCACGTTGTTATAAGTTTATATTGACATAGGAATCCTGTGTCGAAACGCAGGACGCACTTGATGCTTCATCCTCCGGCCCCCACACACGGCGGCCGCCGAGCCATTCGTGATCGACTCCACCGGCCCCTACCAACCCGTTTGGTATATCTTTCCGAGATAATGATCATGAAGCTCAATATCATCGCCCCGCCCAACGTCACATCATTAACACACGATTTCGATAACCCTACCCGGACGGGCTCGGCCGCGCATGATGTGGATCGATGTTCAATCAACTGGGTGGGGCTATTTCATGAATCTAGCCACACCCACCTACATCCGTCTCACATTAGAATTCCCGGAAGTTCCATGACGCGAGATCACTTCGCCCACACTCATGAAGGACGTATCACATTTTCGCTCTTCAACAATGATCACCACCACATTGGCAAAATTTAATTTATCTATGATTTACCCACAAACGGGTTGCGATAAAGCCATTGGGGTTCCGTGATCAACAATTTTGGCAAGCAATTACGCATGAGCCGAATATAATCCTTCTTCATCAAAATCCTCATGCATTGTCAATCCTTGCCTCCGTTATATCCATCGGTGCTCTCGAGTACACTATTTGGCCGGGTGAAAGCGAAGGAGTCGTCCGACTGATGAGCTCTATTTTCTATGGTCAATGGTGAATTCTTCTTTCGTCGACACGGTTCTTATCTCGCCAAGCATTTTCTCAAAGTGAGCAAGAAAAAACCGAGGTAAAATCGTCATTGGTGGCCTTATTACTCCTATCGCCATCCATTATGGTTATAACCTCAGCAGACTTGAGCAAGCTGTGGACCAACCCGGATCGACTTTGAATCTTGTATTGCTATGGGAATGATTCAACCCGAGCAGACGGGTTATGTTTTAAAGTTCAAAAATAGATTACACACATCCATTGCTGGGATCCTCTCGCACTTTTTCCGGGACCCTGATAATCGGAAGATGATGTACCCAAGGTGATAACCCGATGCATTCCGACATTCCGCACCGCCTCCCGGCACGTATGCCTATCAAAGTGAGGAACTGTGATATTGATGCTCCCCGGCAAGCACAACCACCAAGGCAACCACCAATGCAACCACCAACCCCCACGGATGATACTATATCTCTTTCTCCACGCCATTCGCTTGAGCAAATGGAGCAACGAGCTATATCGATCGCCAAGGGGAAATGATGACGAACATTACGCCGAATTGAAGAATGACAACAACAATTCTTCATGAATCTTCCAACAACAACAACAATACGACTCAACAAGAAATTCTATTTTGCCATGATGGATCGTATCCAACAATGGCATATTTCGCAAAGGACATTTCCCACCACCACAACGGTCGTATTTTTCTTGCTTTCATTTTTTTTTACGCTTTTTAATGGATCAGATCACATCTCCTTCTTCACATTGGGGACAATGTGACCCCTTGAAGTTGGAGGTGGTGAGATTTATCACAATTTTGGATAATTTTTACTGTTTTTTTTAGTTTTGTGTGGGATTGCGTTTTTAATTAATTTGTGTGGATGTTTTATTTTTTATGCACTTTTAAATCTCTTGCAAATAAACATGAGATATTTTTACAATTCGATAAGTTGTTTGTGAATTTGTTTTAACCAATTTTTCTCCCAAAAAGTCATCTTTTTGAACTCAAATCGCCAAAATGTTTTAAAAACGTGTGACTCTAGTAAAAGGATGAATTCACCAAAAGAGTTTAATGTCATGAAAATAGTTTGACTTTGCTTAAATTTAGATACTTTGTGTCATGATCGTTGGAGAAATCATTATTCGGTTAAAAATCGAAAAAAAAAATATATATATATATATTTTTATAAAAAAGGACAAATCGAGGTTATACTCCTCCTGTTTGTTGTTGCTTAGTAACTAGAGCATTCATGAGCCCCATGTTTGTCTTTACGTAAAAACAAAGAAAGACAAATATGAGTATGGGAAACCACCCTAGAGTTTTTGGAAAGCATTCAAAATTTAAACCTAGTGAAGTTTACCTCAAAAAATGTCCTAATTTATAATTATATGCACTAAAAAAAAAAACCCCCCGAGTTTTTGAACATCTCCTTTTATCATTACATTCTTGTATTTGGTCTAAGCGAATGATTAACAATTCGTGATATGACAATCATGATGATTAAACGATTCCATTTATCGAATTCACCCTCTTTTTAACAAATTGGTCGACTTGAAGAACGAATCGATTGGCTCAATCGGGAATAAAAAGGTTAGCGATTTACTTCAAACATGTCAAAATTGTGAAAATAGATACCTCATTTTTGTTTTCAACTCCACTCTTTGTTTTAAAAATTGCTTGAGGACAAGCAAAATTTCCAAGTTGGAGGCGGTTTGATAAGTGCATTTTTGTTCACATTTTTAAACCTTTTAGATAATTCTCTAACTTTTTAGTTCATTAATCAATAAAATAAAAAAATCACATTGGCTTGTTTTGAATGATGAAGGTAAAGACTTGAAGCAAATTGTATGATTTCGTATGAAAATACGAACAAAAACAAAGTCTAAAAGAAGGCAAGAAGACTCAATCTCGTGTAAACACCCCTAGCAGGGTGTTGGGAAACATGGCCATGCTTCAAAGGGAAGAAAAAGCAAGAAAAAACAAAACACGCCTCGGCCGCGGCTTACAAAGCACGGCCGTGTTTCACACGTAAAAACATCAAAACACGCCAAACCGTGTTTAAAAGCACACCGCCGTAAAATCCTCCTTTATGAAGAAAACACGGCCAGGCCGCGTGTTTATAAACACGTCGCGGGCGCACGCGCTTTTAAAGCACGGCCGTTTTTCTCCAAATTTCTCAACAATTTTTCTTCTTTGGCGGAAATAATGGAAACTTTTGCTTTTGACAACCTTTGAGCAACTTTCACACCTCATCTTGCTGCACCAAAACTCAATTATCTCCTCAATTGTCATGTGGACACAATGATTCAACCAACTCAACCAATGGAAGTGAAGTATTGTCATGTGTATACAATGATTTAACCAACTCAACCATGAATGTGCACACAATGATTCAACTAACAAGCATGGAAATGGAACATTTGTTAATATGGTATTTTACAAAGATGGTGCCTATAAAAGCCAAGAGTTTGAGTTGGGAAATCATTCATGTAATATTCATTCATATAGAGATTCATTGTGTTTAACATTTTGAGTGGAATTGGGATCAAGAGGTCTTGGAGGAGTAAGCTTGTAGCAACATTGGAGAAGAAGGCTTGGATCAACATCATCTATCAAAGGAAGAAGTCATTGAGATTTTGAGAAAGATAAGTACACCATGTTTACAACACTTAAATCTTCTTGTGTAATTTATTCTTTTGTCAAAATCATGAGTAGCTAAACTACTAGTGTTTGAATGTAATGAACTCTAGAATGGATTTGTGATTAAGGTTTGTATGTTTTTAATAAAATTCTCATGTCTTTGTGTGATTCACTTATATCATGTTTATTTCATTCAAGTTGATATTTCCTAGATATTAATTTGATATTTATTCTCATCTGATAATCGAGAGATTTATGGTGGGAAAGAACCTATATAAGTGAAAAGAGTTGCATGCAATCCTAGATATAGACGACATAAATCTTCCTCAATTAGTGGTCAAACCTAATATGGGAATTCATAAATCGTTATAATGCAATTTTGGGGGTTTTAACTAGAAAGAGATTTCAGCTTAATCAACTTGAGATTAGGAGTTTTTCGCCTTGAGAAAGGGTTTAACTTAAATCGGGAATTTCTACGGTCCACATAACATGAGATTTTATTAAAAGAGGTTGGTTTTTGCTTAAGGGCTCATGGTTGTATTTTTATCTTGATTGAATCACAAAAACATTCTAGAGGGATTTACATTCAACACATTTCTATCTCTTTGATTTCTCATTCTACAATCTATTTTTATTAGATTTCTTTTTGTAAGTTGCAATTATCTTAAATTCTCTATTTTCCATTTTCCATTTTAACAAACAAAACTCTGAAAATTACTAGATTAGATAACAAAAAGACGGTGAATTATTAGTACTTACAATCTTCGTGGGAATGACACTGCAGACTCAATAATCTATACTACAAAACGATAGTGCACTTGCCTAAGGTTTTCTATAGTAGCTTTTGAGCCATCAAGTTTTTGGCGCCGTTGTCGGGATTGTAATATTAAGAACACCTTATTTTTGTTAATTTAATCATTTTTTTATATTTTCATCAATTGTCTTTCTAGGTATCTATCTTTGTAAGTCTTGGATTATACTTATCCTCCTTGTTTACCACAAAGGCATGCCTACTGTCCGAATTTGGAAGCGAGACCGCCAAAGAAGCAACACAAGAGGAAAGTATTAGTACATCACGAGCGAGGATACTAACGAAAGCAAGGATCCCGATATGGCGGATGAACAACAAAGAACCATGTACGACTACGCCTAAGCCATCTACGGACGTACGCTGCCTAGTATCGTATGTCATTGCCGCAGCCCAATAATTTCAAATCAAACCAATGTCATTCAAATGGTGCAACAATTTGTTCAATTCGACTACTACCCGGGACGAAGATCCAAATAATCATATCGCGAATTTTCTCGAAATTTGCGATACTTTCAAAATAAATGGAGTCTCCGACGATGCTATCCGCTTACGCTTGTTCCCATTTACTCTTCGGGGACGGGCTAAACAATGCTAAACACTTTACCGAAGGGAACAATCACAACATGGAGCATTATGGCGAAAAATTCCGCTAAAGAATTTCCCACCCGCTAAAACGCACGATTGAGGAATGAGATCCTTCATTCACTCAAGAGGACGATGAAACCTTGTACGACACTTGGGAGAGATTCAAAGAATTGCCGCGAAAAATGCCCACATCATGGTCTTCCCATTTGGATGCAAGTCCAAACATTTTACAACGGGTTGCTCATCGACAAGCGCAGATGATCGACGCGGTGGCGGGGGACATTGAACAATAAAACACCCGGCCGCCAAGATCTCATAGAAGGAATGGCCATGAATGGCTATCAATGGCAATCCGACAAGGAAAACCAATGTCATCAGTGGGAGATATAATGCGGACGCGTGGTTACACTAGCCGACAGGTCGAAGCTCGACTCGTAAAATCGACGGGTCATGTACCTCAAAACCACCACCACAAAGCCTTCTCATGCGAGACTTGTGGAGGATCGCACAACCACCAAGATTGCCCCTCACGCGATACCGCATGAACAAGTGGATTATCTAGGTAATCAATCTCCCCCTCTTTCAAAATAATCCTTTTAGTAACACTTATAATCCAGGTTGGCCAACACCCGAACTTTAGTTGGGAAATCAAGGTCATGTAAGCCTAATCCAAACGCACTCCCTAATTGCTCACACTCCGGTTTCCAATCGCAAAACCAAGTTTGGAGGACTTACCGTCCAAATTCGGCCCAAACAATGGAAACCCGTTTCATGGCCACCGAAACATCCTTAAGGAACCAAGAAGCATCTATTCGCAACTTGGAAAATCAAATTGGTCAAATTGCCAAAATGATCTCCGAAAGGCCACAAGGGAGCTTACCTAGCAACACCGAGCCAAATCCAAGAGAAATGTAAAAGCAATTATCAAGGAGTGGAACAAAGCTAGACGAAGACTGAGGATGTCGGAGGACGAACCCACGCCCATACAACAAAAAGACGAACAGTATCCAAGGAAACAAAGAAAATAGTACTGCATTCCAACCACCTATTCCGTGATCCAAGTCGATCATGTAAGGACAAACATGACGACCAATTTGGTAAGTTCTTGGATTTATTTAAACAATTGCACATCAATATTCCTTTTGTTGAAGCCCTTTCACGTATGCCAAAATATGCCAAGTTCCTAAAAGATCTTCTTTCAAATAAGAAGAAGCTTGAAGAAATATCCGTGGTGCAATAAATGAGGAATGCTCGCAATTTTGCAAAACAAGTTACCCTTTAAAATCAAAGATCCAGGAGTTTTACTATTCCTTGTCATGTGGGTAATTTGATCGCTGATCGGGCATCGCTTCCATCTAGTGGCTAAGATTAATTTGATGCCTTATGATTTATTCAAACAAATGGGTTCAGGGAGCCAAAACCAACTAGATGAGCCCGCAATTAGCAAAGTATCTATTAAGATCCTAGAGGCATTGTTGAAGATGTTTTGGTCAAAGTCGATAAGTTTATATTTCCCGTCGATTTTGTAATTCTTGATATGCATGCATGTCAAGTCCCTTGATCCTAGGGCGTGCCCATTTTTAGCTATCGCTAAGGCAATCATTGACGCGTGGGCATGATGGCAAACTAATTTTAAGAGTCAAGATGAACAAGTCATTTTTAAAATCGCTTACATCAATGAAAAAAATACGATAGATAAAGATGACTCATGTTTTGCTATTAATCTTATCGATATGGAGATAACCAATTCTCTACCAAGCATGATTTCTAACGAATTCTTGGAGACTTGTATTGTTCAAAGTGCAGTATATCGGATGAAAACCCTTTCTTAGGGAATCACTCGCATTCGAGGAAAACGCACCAACGTAACGACGTAAAGAGTTCGAAAAATTGAAAACTCAGGTGGGGCATATCAAACCATCCATTGAGGATCCACCATCGTTGAGCTGAAAGAGTTACCCGAACACTTGGAATATGCATTTCTAGCCGAGAACGCCAAACTTCCCGTAATTATTTCCTCCAATTTATCGCCTCATCAAAAGGATAGATTGTTGGCAATATTACGGAACATAAAAGGCCATCGCTTGGAAAATCTCCGATATTCAAGGGATCAATCCTTCCTTTTGCACTCACAAAATTCTCGATGGAGGAAAATTTCTGCCCGCTTGTTCTACCACGCGCTGCTTAAATCCAAACACGAAAGAGGTAGTCAAGGCGAGGTAATTAAATTACTTGATGTCAGGCTCATCTATCCAATTTCCGACAAGAATTGGGTAAGTCCAAATTCAAGTGGTTCCAAAGAAAGGTGGGATGACGGTGGTACCAAAATGAAAAGAATGAACTTATTCCAATGCGACGGTAGAATAAAGTTGGCGGTTTGCATCGACACGACGACTCAATGATGCTACCGCAAGGACCATTTTCCTTTACCTTTATTGATCAAATGCTTGAAAGATTATCTCGTCACTTGTATTATTGCTTTCTTGATGGCATGTCAAAGTTATTTTTAGATTCCGATAGCACCGAGACCAAGAAAAGACCACTTTCACTTGCCCCTACTCGTGACTTTTGCCTATCGCCGCATGCCTTTCTTGATTGTGCAATGCACCTAAGAACTTTTCAAAGGTGCATGCTTGCTATCTTCGACATTTAACTTGTAGAAGATATCACGGAAGTCTTCATGGATGACTTCGTTTTTGGGGACTCATTTGATCTTTGTCTTGCAAATCTTAAAAAGTCCTCATTCGTTGTGAAGAAACTAACCTGGTTCTTAATCGGAAAAAATGTCATTTCATGGTACAAGAAGGTATTGTTTTGGGACATAAATTTCTTTCAGGGCATTGAAGTTGACAATGCGAAGGTTGAGACAATTTCCAAATTGCCTCCACCCACCTGATGGCAATCAAAGCTTTTGGGGCATGCCTGGTTCTATAGGCGATTCATCAAAGATTTTTCAAAATTGCCCGCCACTCACTCGCCTCTTGAGAAGGATGCGTCTTTCATATCAATGATGAGTGCCTTCAAGCATTCAATACTTTGAAAGAAAAACTCACCACTTCTCCCATCATGGTAGCTCCGGATTGGTCTCAACCATTCAACTCATGTGTGATGCCGATTATGCAGGTAGGTGCGTGTCTTGGGCAACGAAAAGATAAGCATTTCCGACCAATTTACTACGCAAAGTAAAACTCTAAATCCCGCTTTCACCCAACTATACAACTACGAGAAAAGGAGTTACTTAGAGTTTTCGCTTTGACAAATTTCGCTCATATTTGATCCTATCAAAAGCCATTGTCTATATGGATCACTCCGCTTTACGTTATTTGCTTGATAAAATGATGCAAAACCACGATTAATTCGATGGGTACTCTTACTCCAAGAATTCGATGTGGAAATCAAAGATAAACGGGTGCCGAAAATCTTGCTGCTGATCACCCGCCAAGCGCTTGAGCACTCCGACACCACAAGCAACACAAAGGACATATCAAAGATTCTTTCCTGGATGAGCAACTCTTTTCCTTGAACTCAATTTCAATTGATAATCCTTGGTTTGCAGATTTTGCTAATTATCTTGCAGGAAAAGTTCTACCGAAAGGGTCGACCCATCAACAAAAGAAGAAATTCTTTTGACCTCAAACACTATATTTGGGACGATCCCCACCTCTTCCAAATTTGTGCGGATCAAATCATACGAAGATGTGTCGCACTTCCTGAAACGATCTCCATTTTGAATCATTGTCACAAAGACCCACGGTGGGCACTATCAAGTTTAATACCACGGCACGAAAGGTCCTCGAGTCGCGCTTTTATTGGCCTACACTTTTCCAAGACGCAAAATGGTATGTTGAAACTTGTGATAATTGTCAACGAGCGGGAAATATTTCTAAAAATGAAATGCCCCAAAACGTATTCTTGTATGCGTAAATTTTTGATGTTTGGGGTATTGATTTATGGGACCATTTCGCGTCTTTTGGCAATAAATACATTTTGTAGCCGCTGATCACGTGTCTAAATGGGGGGCTCAAGCTCTTGCCTAAAAATGATGCCTGAGTGGTGGTACATTTTCTCAAAAACTTTTACCCGATTTGGTACTCCACGAGCCATCATTAGTGATAGAGGCACTCACTTTTGTAATAGTTAATTTGACAAAGTGTTAAAACGTTATGGTGTCACACCGAGTCGCCACCGCCTATCATCCTCAAACTGCTGGTCGTCGGTGTCCAACCGCGAATTAAAAAGAATTTTGAAAAACGTTGACACTCTCAAAGGATTGGTCCTCAACCGACGATGCCCTCGGGCTTATAGAACGGCTTTCAAAACGCCAACAGGACTACTCCATACCGACTGCTTATGGTAAGGCGTGTCATTTACCGGGTTGAGCTTGAACACAAGGCCTTTTGGGCTATTAAAATGCTTAATTATGATTTGTCAAGTGCGTGAGATAAACCGCTTATTGTAGATTAACGAACTCAAGAATGGCAAAATTCGCATACGAGAACTCGAGGATTTACAAAGAACTAACAAAGCAATGGCATGACAAACGATTAAGCAAACAAGAGAATTTCAACCTGGTGATCAAGTTGTTACTCTTCAATTCCCGACTCCGACTATTCCCTGTAAGTTAAAATCCCTATGGTTCGCCCATTCACTATTATCGTTTTCCTCACGGGACTATTGAAATCACGCACAAGGAAATGGGAACGCTCAAGGTAAAACGACATCGCCTAAAGCTTTATTTTTGGGGGCACCATCGATGATAGTTATCGAGATTCCATCCGCCTTAACGACTCCCCAAAATACACCACACGAGTAGAGGTAAAACAGTCCAGCTATACGACGTTAACGAAGCGCTATCCCGGAGGCAACCCGCATTTTGTGTGTATAAAAAATGGAAATAATATAAACACGGCCAGCCGTGTTTCTCCACCACGCCGCGGTTCGCCAATTAATTGACGAATACACACCTTGGCCGCGGTTCTTCAATCGTGCCATGTTGATAATTCACGACAAAACACGGCCTGGGCGTGTTTTTAAACACGCCCGTGTTTAATTTCAAAATAAAAAAAAAATTGGGATGAAAACTCAGACAGAACACGCCAGTGGCGTGTTAACACGCCCGTGTTTAAATCGAAAAAAAAATTTGGGATGAAAACTCGACAGAACACACGGCTGTATGCGTGTTAAATAACACGCCGTGTTTTAAATCAAAAAAAGGATGTTGAACACGCATCAACACGTCCGGCCGTGCTTTGAAAGCACGCCAGTTGTTCTACATTAAAAAACAGGGGGTCCAATTTTTGGCCCTATTTTGTTCCCAAACCCTTCTTCTTCTTCTTCCTTTCTCCCCTTTTCTCAAACCCTACCCCAAAATCACCAAATTCTTTTCTTTTTCTTCCAAAATCTTCACCCACACCACACACTTTCACATCACAAGGCTCTCATCTCTTCCTCCTCACAATGTCTTTTAAGGTATGTGTTGTTCTTATCTTCTTCTTTTTCCTTTCAATTTCGAATTTTGATTTGTTTAAATTGGTATATTGTGTGTTGTTGTGAAGATTATCCTATGTTGTAGTTAGCAAATTCATGAATTTGTATTGCCAATTTTCATGCCCTAAAAATTGAATGGTAGGGAAATTAAATTTGGATAATTGATATTAATGGTAAAATCATGAATTTCTTTTATGACATATTTCTTGTGAATTTTTGTGAGTTTAATTGGTTTGTTGTGGAAATTTCTTGGTTATTGTGGTAATGATGAGAAATTATTCTTGTGATGTTTTTATCTTGCTAAATTGAGGAATTGGTCATGGTTCTTGATATTCATGAACTTAAAGAGTTAGACTTGGAGTCATATGATTAATGTTCCTAAATTGTTGTTGAGATATCTTTGTTTTAGTTGAATTGCTATTATTGAGATGTTGTTGAAAAAGGATGTTGTTGAATCATTGTTGCAAATGGAGTGTATAGCTTGTGAAGATGGATTCTTGTTGAATAAAGGTGTTAATATGGTGGAATTTTAAAATTGATGCTTTTTCATGATTGGGATATTGTTTATGTCTCTTAGAATGGTTTTTCACGTTGTTATAAGTTTATATCGACATTGAATCCTGTGTCGAAACGCAGGACGCACCCGGTGATGCTTCATCCTCCGCGCTCCACACACACGGCCGCCGAGCTATCTGTGATCGACCCACCGTCCTTACTAACCCGCTTGCATATCTTTCCGAGATAATGATCATGAAGCTCAATATCATCGCCTGGCCCAACGCCACATCATTAACACACGATTTCGATAACCCTACCTAGATGGGCTCGGGCACAGTACGTATATGCGATTGGATGTTCAATCAACTCGGGGTGGGGCTATTTCGCTTAAATCTAGCCACACCCACCTTACATCCGTCTCACATTAGAATTTCGAGTTCCGGCGACGCGAGATCACTTCGCCGACACAAGAAGGATTTATCACATTTCGGGACTTCTTCAACAATGATCACCACCACATCGCGCACTTAATTTCTATCTATGATTTACCCACAAACGGCGATAAAGCCATCCTGGTTCCGATCGGCAATTTTGGCAAGCAATTACGCATGAGCCGGAAATATCCTTCTTCATCAAAATCCTCATGCGCATTGTCAATCCTGCTTCCGTATATCCACTCCGTGCTCTTGCACACCATATTTTGGCGAAAAGGAAGGAGTCAGTCCCGACTTGATGAGCTCTATTTTCTATGGTCAATGGTGAATTCTTCTTCGTCGACACGGTTTATCTCGCCAAGCATTTTCAAAGGAGCAAGAAAACCGAGGTAAAATCGCTATGGTGGCCTTATTACTCCTATCGCCATCCACATGTGTTATAACCTCGCAGATTCTTGAGCAAGCCCTTCGGACCAACCCTGGGATCGACTAATCTCAGATGCTATGGGAATGATTCAACTGAGCGTGACGGGTTATGTTTTAAAGTTCAAAAATACGACACACATCCACTGGGCTCTGGGATCCTTCTCGCGACTTCTTGGCCGACCCCGACAATTTGGAAGATGATGTACCCGCAAGGTGATAATCCATGCATTCCGATTATTCGCACCGGGCCTCCCGACACAGATGCGCTTACCGGGGCTGAGGAACAGACATTCGATGCTCCTCTAGACAAACCACCAAGGCGAACCACCAAGGCAACCCACCAACCCCTACGGATGATACTAGATTTTCTCCACGTATTCGCTGAGTAAATGGAGCAGCGAAAGCATTGATCGCTGGCGGAAAATGATGACGCAAACATTACGCCTAATTAAGAATGACAACAACAATTCTTCATAATCTTCAAATAAACAATAAATAAACAACAATACACGCATCAACATGCTAAATTCTGTATTTTCGCTTACGTATGGATCGATCCAACAATGCATATTTCGCAAAGGACATTTCACCACCAGCAATGAAGGTCGTATTTTTCTGTTTTCATTTTTACGCTTTAATCTCTGACCGACTACATCTCTCTTCACATCGTATAATGTGACCCTTGAAGGAGGTAGGATGATTTATCAAAGACTTTGGATAATTTATCACAGTTTTGTGTGGGATTGCATTTTAATTAATTAGGTGGATGTTTTATTTTTTTAGGCACTTTTAAATCCTTGCAAAATAAACACATGAGACATTTCCTTTTACAATCTCGATAAGTTGTTTGTGAACTTGTTTTAACCAATTTTTCTCCCGAAAAGTCATCTTTGGAACTCAAATCGCCAAATGTTTTAAAAACCAAAGACTTAGGTAAAAAGATGAATTCACCAAAAGAAGAAACACATTATGGAAAATATTGGATTTCATGAATTTAGATACTTGTGGTCATGACTGGAGAAATCATTATTCCTGTTGGGGGACCGAAAAAAATATATATATATATATATTTTTATAAAGGACAAATCGAGGTTATAATTCTCCTGCTTGTTGTCAGCGAAAATTAGGGAGCATCTATGAGCCCCATGTTTGCCTTTTACGAAACAAAGAAAGACAATATAGTGCTGAAACCACCCTAGGAGTTTTTGGAAAGCATTCAAAATTTAAAACCTAGTGGAAGTTTACTCCCCAAAAAAAATGTCCTAATTTATAATTATATACCAAAAAAAAAAAACCCCGAGTTTTGAATTCCTTTATCATTACATTCTAGATTCGCTCTGTCAATGATTACCACCCCGTGGATATGATTAACCGTGATGATGAACGATTCCATTTACTCAATTCACCCTTTTTTTAACAAATTAGTTTACTCTAAGAACAATCGACTTGCCTAATCGGAATAGTGTTAGCGATTTACTTCAAACATGTCAAAATTGTGAAAATGATACCTATTTTTGTTTTCAACTCCACTTTGTTTTAAAATCGCTTTGAGGACAAGCAAATGCAAGTTGGAGTGCGTTTATTTGATAAGTGCATTTTTGTTCACATTTTAAACCTTTTAGATAATTTCTCTAACTTTTAGTTCATTAATCAATAAAATCAAAAATCACATCGCTTCGTTTTGAATGATGAATATAAAGACTTCAAGAATTAGATAGATTTCGTATTAATAGATGAAAATACGACAAAAACAAAGTCTAAGCATAAGAAGACTCAATCCGGCAAGAACACACCCCCTAGCGTAGTTAAATAAAACATGGCCACGCTCAAAGCGAAGAAAAGCAAGAAAAACAGAAAAACACGCCCGGGCCGCGCTAGCACGGCTGCAGCCACACGCAAAACATCAAACACGCCAAACTGCGGTTTAAAAGCACACCGCCGTAAAATCCTCTCATTTAAGAAACACGGCCAGTTGCAGCTTATAACACGGTCAGAATTGGCTAAATTTGACGATCTACCGCTGAAGCACTACTTGTTTTCTCCAGCCAACAATTTTTCTTCTTTGGCGAAATAATGAAACTTTGCTTCGACAACCTTTCGGTTAACCACACCTCATCTTGCCGCAGTAATTAAAACCAATTATCTCTCAATTGTCGCAAAGTGGACAATGACCAACCAACTCAAACTAATTTAGCGAAGTATTGTCATGGGTATACGATTTCAACCATTCAACGATGTAATGTACACAATGATTCAACTAACAAGTATGGAAAATGGAACATTTGTTAATATGGTATTTTACAAAAGATGGTGCCTATAAAGCCAAAGTAGGGTTCAGGTCACTGGGAAATCATTCATGTAATATTCATCCATATAGATTCATCAGGCTTAACATTTTGAGGGACTTGGGATCAAGAGGTCTCTATATAAGCTTGTAGCAACATTGAGTAGTTAAGGCTTTGGATCAACATCATCTATCAAAGTAAGAAGTCATTGAGATTTGAAAAGATAGTACAATCACAAGCATAACACTTAAATCTTCTTTGCGGTAATTTATTCTTTTGTCAAATCATGAAAGAGCTAAAACTACTAGTAAGTTTCTGAATGTAATGAACTCTAGAATGGATTTGATTAAGGTTTGTATGGTTTTTAAGAATTCTGCCTTGTGTGATTCACTTATATCATGTTTATTTCATCTGCTGATATTCCAGATATTAATTTGATATTTATTCCCATCTACACCGAGAGATTTATGTAGTGTTAACCTATATAAGTGAAAAAGAGCTGCACAATCCCAGATATAGACGATATAAATCTTCCTCAATAGTGGTCAAAACCTAATATGGAATTCATAAATCGTTATAATGCAATTGGGGTTTTAACTAGAAAGAGATTTCATTAATCAACTGAGATTACAGCAGTTTTTCGCCTCTGGAAAGGGTTTAACTTAAATCTGGAATTTCTACTACTTCACAGCAATACGAGATTTTATTAAAAGAGGTTGGTTTTTCATGCATGGCTTATGGTTGTATTTTTTATCTGATTGAATCAGCAAAACATTCTCTAGAGGGATTTACATTCAAATACATTTCTATCTCTTTGATTCATTCTACAATCTATTTTATTAGATTTCTTTAAGCTGCAATTATCTTAAATTCTCTATTTTCCATTTTTCCATTTTAACAAACAAAACTCTGAAAATTACTAGATTAGAGCAACAAAAAGACTAAAAATTATTATTAGTACTTACAATCTGTGGAATGACACTCTGTGACTTGTAATAATCTTATACTACAAAACGACAGTGCATCCTTTATTTTAAGGTTTTCTATAAGATTTTTGAGCATCAAGCTTCTTTGCGCCATTGCCATGGATTGTGAATAAGAATTTTATTTTTGTTAATTTAATCATTTTTTTTTTATATTTTCTACCAATTGTCTCTTTCTAGGCATCTATCTTGTAAGTCTTCGATTATACTTATCCTCCTTGTTTACCACAACAACAGCATTTTACCACGCTTAATTTGGAAGTCATTGATCTTTCCTAGAGGAAACATTGCAGAGGGAAAGTATTAGTACGTGATCACTATAAGGATACTAACGAAAGCAAGGATCCCGATATGGCCAGATGAACAACAAAGAACCAGTAAATACCCACGCCAAGCCATCTAGTGATCAGACTGCCTGCACAAAGCCCATTGCCGCAGCCTAATACCAATCAAACCGAATGTCATTCAAACGGTGCAACAATTTGTTCAATTACCTACCCACTTAAGATCCAAATAAT
>CM071926.1:68269986-68320195 GCA_016081115.2 Rehmannia glutinosa | reverse complement strand
GGAATCAAATCATTCAGACTATTTACTACCAAAGAACTGAAACTCAAGAGGAAGAATATTATTTAATGTTGATTGTTCCACGCTGTTATCCGAAAGCGCATGACCCGGCGAGTGGGAACTGCTTCATCCGCTTAATTCCAACACAACTCCGAAGACAAATTTCGAAGAGTTCAGTTTGCAAGGTCAAAACTCAAATTCAATTGTTCCGAATAGATTTGAGGGCGCTTTCAAATATACATTGACATGACCAAGCAATTTGACAAGGACTAACGTCAGAATTGTGGATGGCAATTATTTCAATCGTATTGGAAAGGTAAATAAACTTTTGTTATTTGATGTAGATTCAATCATAATACATTTTTTTCTCGCAATGTTTCTTTGCACTTGGATATTACTATGAGTCATTCTAATTAATTCCACTATGTATATGTGTTAGAAAATTTATCGAAAGAGATTTTGATGATACCATGTAAAACTTAAACTAGGAAGTTGACACTCTATTTTCCAGAATTTGTATCAGAATAGATAGGCTGGCCGAAAAATCGGTCAAGTCGCCTATGCTTTAGGATTACAAGAAGTCAATCGTGGATCGATTGAAGACTGGCGTGTCACCAGTGACGGCTAAGAATGAAGCCAAGGACTCAAACTAAAGAAGAGTCGGGGCTTGAGGAACAGGTTGTAAGAAGGCCACTCAACCAACCTGCTCTGTTTTGAGTCAGTTAGTGACATTTGAGTTTATCCAACGACCGAGCCCGACTCAAGTCACCTCAGGGTAAAGACAATAAATGAGGGGCCAAGACAATCGATTTAGATCCATTGATTAAAGTCAAGAATATTACTCAATATAGTAATATGTCAAAGTTGTCGCCCAAAGTGTTAGTCCGTAAATATGCAAACGGAATGAACCAATGGGAAACACCGCACTCGTGGTCGCACCGCAATATTGCGAAGACATTTAATACGGGAAGGTTCAACATCAAGGATCGCAGATCAAGACAAGCTAACGAACATAAAGTGACATTTGAAATAAGTTCTATCTCTTCAACGGGCAAAATTTCAAATGTGCACTATAAAAGGCCGAGGAAGTTATTGAGAAGAGTGACTCGAACCACGAACAAGCAAGCAATATTCAAGCATTTAACCCGCAATATTCTCATAAACATTCAAGCAAATTCCTCAAGCCCGAAACTCAAGGAAATCGATTCAACACAAGTAATGAAGGAAAGACAACTTCAAATCTCAAGATAAACATTTGAAGAAATAAAAGGGTCCTACTTTCCAAGCCAGATTGTAGAAAGGTTCCAGTCTTAACCATCATCAAGTTTGTTGGAGGGCTTCGTGATCAAATCCAAGAACTTGAGAGTTGAGTCAAGTGCAAGTGTCGCCTGAAGAAGTTTTCGAGTCAGAGAAGCCTGTCAGGATCGGCTCGTCAGCATCGTTCACCGCTTGAAACTAATTTGTTACATAGTGGATTCCTCCAGAGTTGGAGAAGAGAGGATTTAAGAATTACCCCATCTT
Source organism: Rehmannia glutinosa (assembly GCA_016081115.2). Classification (NCBI taxonomy): domain Eukaryota; kingdom Viridiplantae; phylum Streptophyta; class Magnoliopsida; order Lamiales; family Orobanchaceae; genus Rehmannia; species Rehmannia glutinosa. Next base: position 68,318,677 of record CM071926.1, on the reverse strand, counting down.
CGAACCTCTATAAAATATTTTGTCATTTACTTTCAAAAATTTACTTCCGTGATACTTACATTATATCTCTGTTAAAATCATATTTGCTATCCAACTGATAAATAACTAAGTCTTAAGAATCAAGTGTTAAAAACAAACTTAAAACAAATCAAAGGTGTCAAGTCTTCCGCACACAGAAAACCAATCACCTAAGTTAGTATCCGCTCGAGCAAAATCGAAAGTTATACTATCAACAAACTTATCGAGTCTGCTGAGTGGGTAACTTAGTTTGAAAATCCAACTTAGTCATGTCCATCAAGGACACAATCAAGCTTCGAAAGTCAACTCTGGCTGGGAATTATTTTAAAAGGACTAAATCAAAAATTTGTAAGGTTTATTCAATCCCCTTCTAAACCTTACTTCATACCCTTGGGACCTACAATGTTGGTATCCGAGTTGGTTAGTTCATTGAGCCTTCCAGACCGGTTATCGAACTAGATCTCTATCTTTTCAAAAGGTTCTTTAACACTTGTATTTTCAAAATCTTTCTTTTAAGCAAAGTTATTATCATGGAAGCAAATCGACACGCATTCCTATGTTCATGCTGAAGAATTTGATGATTGAAAATTCGCATGCATGCTCATCTATCCGCATTACATGATGAAATGTGGCTTGTGATAGAGGATGGGCCACCGCAAAATACTAAAAAGTGAAAAACGGCAAGAGCAAACTTCGAAATTAAGCGAAGAAGTCATTGCCGAAGCAAAACCAAACCATGGTTGAAAAACCAAGGATCGAGTGGACAAATGAAGATATGAAGAGATACAACTTGACAATATGGCCAAGGACCTACTCTACAAGACATCGATAAAGCAATGTTCAATAAAGTCAAATCTTGCAACCGCAAAAGAAATCTGAATAAACTGACTTTAATTTGTGAAGGATCGTAACAAATTAAAGAAAACAAACTGCTTTCTGTTGTTCAAAAATTTGAAAATTTCAAAATGCTTGCAGTGAAACCACGGATCACCGGATGCCGATTCACTCGAGATCACAAATGAGCTTTCACTCTTGGGAAGGAATATACACAAAAGGAAATGTGTACGAAGATCTTTTAAGAAGCCTCCAGTGAATGGGGAATGAAGACTACGACTCCCAAGACATTCAACGGACTCTCAAGAACATCCAATCATGAGTTATTCTCGTTCTCAAAGCCTATGAGTTTGAGCCGAGAAGAAAAGAGCAAGAGGAGATAATCTGTATACCCAAGACAAAGACTAATGGCTAGTGATGGAAAGAGAGCGAACCAAGGTTTCCATGATCAGAGGAAATTGCCCCGATGGTCAAAAGATTCAACAAGTTCTTCAATAAGACATTCAACTCCTTCCAAGTCAAGGAAGACAGCCACCCAAGAGAGCCGAGCATCAAAGGGTTGAATATCGAGAGCCGATAATCCAAGAATAGAGAGCTGATCAAAGAGCGAAAACCCCGTGTTGAACCGCAGACAACCAGGACACTTTGCGCTGATCGCTCCTATCCACCAGATTAACAAATATAGAATGGGAAGATAGAAAAGTCTTGAGAAAAAGAAGATAGAAAAGAAGAAAAGTCATGTTAGTCGCTAAGATCACGAGATAGTCAAGTCCAAGAAGCGAAAGAGACTCGAGAGAGTAGTCACTACTCAAGTGACTCTAAGGAAAAGGCTATGATTTGCCTTATGTCTAAAGAACAAGATCAACTAGATCAAGAAGATGAGGTACACTCTAACTCATCTCATTGATTCAAGTGATAGTGATTGTGATACACACACTTCATCACCCACTGATCTTTATGATTCATTAGGCAAAGTAATGAAAGATTTTGAACACATAAAATCCTCACACACAATTCTAAATGAGAAAACAACCAAATTTAAGCCAAAACTCTGGTGACTAAAGAGCCGAGTACTCTGAAATCACATAAATGATGAGAACACTAAGTCAAGGCTGAAATTGCAAAGATCACAACAGTTAGCTTCTATAGAAAAGAGGGAAAAGATCTCAAAATGTGATTGCCTCATTTACAAAGGCATCCAAATCATCGATGACCTTATCATGAGTCAAAAAGAATGTGGAGATAAGATCGCATAGATTTAATTCCTTTGTGCACAATCAAACTCCAAGAGTGATTTTGGAAAAAGGATCTTCAAGCAATGAAGCATCTCAAAACCCAAAACACCAAATGCCGCACCCACATTCACTCCAAAGCACAATTACAAACAAATCGGCCTTGGATATAAAGGAAAGGAAAACATCCAGTTGAGTATGTTGAGAAGACAGTTGAGAAGAAATCCAGCCGAGTTCCTCAACAAACTCCAAACAGAAAATACTTTGTGAAAAGCAAACAAAGCTACCGGAAATCCCATAAATTTCATCAGAGAAACACTCATGATGGGAATGGTAGAAACTATCCAAACTATGTTGATTGGAATAATGTGAAACATCAGCAAAGACCTATGGAATACAAGCCAAAATGGCAAAGACCTAAAACTCAGCAACGGTCATTCCAAAGGCAAAAGAGCTATTATCAAAGACACATACGCACCAAGCACTACACTTAGAAATACCACAACTATCCCAAGAAAGCAATTGCTAAAACACAAACACAGCATGTTGGACAAAAGAGATAGTTGTATGAACCTAAAACCCCCAAGCAACTTGCTAATGTGCACTATGATTATGGAACTGGTAGATGGCAACCTCTTAGAGTCAAGTCTTTCGGCTATAGGTTGGTTGGATCATCTTATAACACTAACCCCTAAGGACAGGTAAGTATGGATAACTAAAAACTGATTTCCTTGATTGCAGATTCAAGGAACAGCTAAGTGCCAAGGAACCTGGTACATAGATAGTGGCTGTTCTAGACATATGACAGGAAACAAGAAAAACCTATCAAGATTCAAGGAGATTAGAGGTGCAAAAGTCATATTTGGCGGAAATGAAGCTCCAGGAGAAATCAAAGGCACAAGATCTATCAAGAAGAATGGATTGAAATCACAGATGTTGTTATGTCAAGGCCTCAACTTCAACTTTTTAAGCATCGACCAACTCTGTGATAAAGGCTACAATGTTGGATTCAATATAGGAGTGTGCCAAATCAAAGTTGCTGAATCAAATGAGATAGTGCTGCAAGGATCAAGACAGAAGAATATGTATTGGTCTACTGCTACACCAAGCACTTGTCTGCTAGTAAAGAGTACAACTGAATCAAGTTGGATGTGGCACAAAAAGTTAAGTCATCTAAATTTCAAGACAATCAACAAGCTTTTGCAAGGAGTCATCTTGTAGAAGGATTGCCAGACTCAGTGTACAAGAAAGAAAGTGTATGTGATGCATGCCAGATGGGAAAGCAAATAAAGTCTTCGTTCAAAGATAAGCCAAGTCCTTCTTCAACAAGGATATTACATCTGTTGCATATGGATTTATTGGGTCCAGTTGAGCCAACCAGCATAAGTTGAAAGAAATACACCCTAGTGGTGGTAGATGACTACTCAAGATATACATGGACAATCTTCATGTGTAAAAAAGAAGGAAACTTTGTAGAAGTTACACTCAATCGATGAAAAAGTTCAAAATGAAAAGAGCCAAACCATTATAAAAATAAGATCTGACAGAGGAACTGAGTTTGTCAATGAGATAATAGCTCAATATTGTGTTGAAAATGGAATTGCTCATGAGTTATCAGCTGCAAGAACTCCACACCAGAATGGAGTAGCTGAAAGAAGAAATAGAACTCTCAAGGAAGTTCAGGACCATGTTAATGGCTGGATCGCCTAAGAGATTTTGGGGTCAAGTCATTAACACAACATGCTATACTCAAAATAGATGCATGATCAACAAACAACTGACCAAGACTCTCTATGAAATTTGGACGGGGAGAAGGCCAAATGTTGGATATTTCTGAATATTTTGATGTAAATGTTTTATCCATAACAATGTCAAAGATAATTTAAAGGTTTTTTATGCTAAAGCTGATGGTATCTTTTGGGATACTCAATTTGAGAGTAAAGCCTATGTAAATCTGAACAAGAGGACTATGGTTACATGTAAGAGTTTATCCATGTGGTTTTTGATGAACCTAATGTAAATGGAGAAGACATTGAAGAGTTAGTTGATAACCGAATCAACCAACTACACAAAAAGTCCGTATGTTGAAGCCGAAATAAGAGCAATCAACCTGCATTTAAGATGAGATAGATGAATCTCAAAGACAATCGGAAAGTCTACAATCGAATGAAAATGAAAGAGCTGCTCAAGACAACTCTTACCGCGAGACACTTTATCAATCCAATGATTTACTCTAACTCGATCGTGAGATGGTTGAGAGACCATCCACCAGGTGAGTTAGTTATGGAGATGTTAGAGATGGCATAAGAACACAGTGTCGAGCACAACATGAAGCTATGTTCACTTGTTTTATTTCCTGATAGAGCCTAAAGATGTGTCTCAAGCATTGGATGAAACACATTGGGATTCAAGCCATGCAAGAAGAGTCTAATCGCTTTGAAAGAAACAAAGTATGGGAATTAGTGCAGAGGCCAACCCATCAAAATGTTATTGGCACAAAATGGGTCTTCAGAAACAAGATGAATGATGAAGGGTCTGTTGTAAGAAATAAAGCAAGATTGGTAGCCAAAGGGTATTGCCAAGAAGAAGGTATAGATTTTGATGAAACCTTTGCTCCTGTTGCAATATTGGGAGCAATAAAGATGTTTCTTGCCTATGATGTACATAAGAACTTCACTGTGTATCAAATGGATGTGAAGAGTGCATTTCTGAATGGATTGTTAGAGTAAGAAGTTTATGTTGAACAACCTCTAGGTTTTGAGTAGAAAACAATTGAAGATAAAGTTTACAAGCTCAAGAAAGCATTATATGGATTGAAACAAGCACCAAGAGCATGATATGATACATTGTCTCAATTTCTAACTAACAATGGATTCACCAAAGGCAAGGTTGATAGAACACTCTTCAGAATTCAAGATGGAGAGAGTATACTGCTTGTTCAAATATATGTGGATGACATCAATTTTGGTTCCACAAATAAAAAACTGTGTGACAAGTTGTAGGTCCCAAGGGGTGTGAGTAAGGTTTAGAAAGGGGGGTTGAATAAACCTTACCAACTTTTCGATTTTAGTCCTTTTAAAATAATACAGAGTTAAATACACAGCTAAGTCCTTGATGGACAACTAAGTTAGTTAACCAGCTGAGTTAGCCACTCAACCGACTCGATTGAGCTGTTGGTAGAATAACTCTTAGTCTAAACTTAAACTTGGGCTGTGATGAAATTTTCACGGAAGACTTAACACCCTTAAGTTTGGTTTAAGTTTGTTTTAACACTTGGTTTTAGCACTTTGTCATTTATCAGTTGGATCGCAAATTATCAGCAGATATAAAATGATATGCAAAAATTAAATGCTGAAAAGTAAATGACACAATAATTTTTATAGAGGTTCAAGATAGGGTAATTCTTCTAATCCCTGCTTCTCCAACTCGGAGGAATCCACTAAGTATTGATCGTGAGTGTGAGTGGTTATCACCCGGATACAAGTCTTGATCACACAACCCGACTTGATCCTTTGGGACTCGTCACGAGATGCCGTCACACAAAGTGGCTTCTCGTCCGACTCGGCTTCTTCTTCACAGGCAAAGAACCTTGCTACTTCACTCACTTGCTCAAGCTTCTTGGATTTAATCACGAAGCCCTCCAAGAACTCGAGACCTCGGGTTTGACTTGAACCTTTCTACAATCCTCCTTGGAATGTAGACCTTTTGATTCTTCAAAAATTTCCTCTTCAACAGTTTGAAGTTGTCTTTCCTTCACAAATTTTTGGTGTTGGATCGATTTCCTTCAAATTTAGGCTTGAGGATTTGCTTGAATAACTTGAGAATTTTGCATGTTACAGTTCAAATAATAGCTTGTATGTTCGTGGTTCAGGTAACCAAGGTAACCTCTTCTCAAAGTGATTCCTCAGCCTTTTATAGTGAACTTTCAAAAATTTGCCCGTTGAAGAGATAGGTGATTTTCAAAAATCACTTGTGTTCATTGGCTTGTCTTGTTGCAGTCCTTGATGTTGACATTTCCTCGTATTAAATGAACATTCAGCTTTTCAGAGTCTGACACAAGGTGCAGTGCTTCCATTGGTTTATTCCTTTTGCACACTTTTGGGGATCGAGCACTTTAAGACATGGGCAACATGGAAGTATACTTGTTTAGGTAATATTCTTGACTCAGGCAAATGTATTTTTTCAATTGTCTCCTCTTTGCAGTGCGCTTTTCCCCAGGTGACTTGAGTCCCGCTGATCATTGATTGAGACTCATCCATCACTCAACTTGACTTGGGCTTGACTTCTTTGGTTGACTTGAGTCGCGCCCCAATGGTTGACTTGGCAGCATGGAAGTATTGATCATAACATTCTTGTCCTTTACACAGCTCTTTACAATGTGTATCAGAGCGAACATACCATTATATTTCTATAAAAAAATAGAAATTACAAGAGTTTTTCATAGAATCGGGTAAGACTTACATATATATGCATTTATAATAGTAAAATACATGAAGGGGTGGACAACAACACTTCATCGCCTTCGCTGCCTCCTTCTTTCTTCTTCAGCTCTTTTGTCCTCTGCTCTCTTTCTCTTCTTCTCATCTTCAACTGCTTTCTTTTTCTCGTAGGCTCTTCTAGTAGCTTTGTCTTTTCTCTTTCTTTCTTGTCTTCGTTGACTCTTTTCCCACAGCTGATCTTGTCTCTTATTTTCTTCTTCAATCCTTTTGACATAGTCAACATTCTTCCTGGCCACTTCCCGGTTGGCTACTTCATCATATCCAGCCCAGTAGATCCTTCCCTTCTTGCCCAGATCTACGCATTCAATATTTTTGGGTAGAGGTCTAGGTTGAAAACCTCTGCCTCCACCACTCCTTCCTTTCTCTCGGGCGTATATCAGACTGAGACTTCTTCTTTTCTAAGCGAGTGACCAAGAGAGTGACCGCTAGTAGTCTCATTGTCTCACGGCTATTTGATAAATGGTTTTATCATGATTTTGATGATTTTGTTTTATACCAAAACAATGTTCTTTAAAGGTTGTCCAAATACTCCTAAATGATTTTTTGGAGTATTTCTTTAAGTTTGTTTTTACTAAAATGGACAACACTTTTAATGATCGTATGTCAAAATGTTTTTACATCAAAACTATGTCCTGAATGTTTGTCCTAATACTCCCGATCGGTCTAAAATGTTTTTACTAATTTTTTGGAGTATTTCTTGGAGTTTATTTTCGATATAAAATTGGACAACACTTATGTTTCAGCTCGACCAGGATTACGCCCTATAGGCAATCCGTACTTGTGTTAAGTTTTGGAAAGTAAAAGGGACGGAGACAAAATTTGGGAGGGCGACGGTCGACCCCATGGGCGACCTGACACGAACGTACCCCCAAAGAACAATGTAAACATCCATTTCTTATTTTGATCTCCTCAACCGGCCCAACATAGGGCGACTGGCCGGACTCCCCCGCAACCGGTCCCCTGTGCAAAAATTCGCAGAATTCAATTTCAATCTTATCTCGCTTGTGACAGTCGAACCCTCTTTTGTGACAAACTATCCGTTGAGTTTGCGAGACAACTTTTCCTTGATTTAAGGGATTGATTTCTATGACTCTTTTCTTCAATTGTCTTGCAATTTTTACAGATTTCATGTCCCCAAGAGGACCTATCATGTACAAGACATCTCCTATAAATAGAGGAAGAATTGAAGCAACAATATAAGAGAGAAAACTACAACACAACAAGATACACTTAAGAATACACTTGTTCTTACATTGTCTTATTTCTTGTTGTAATTTGCCTAGCTATTCACTTTCACATTCTTGAGGTCTAAGCTATTCTTGATTACACTTGCACTCTATTGTATTATCAATTATCGAGTTGTAATCTTGAATTTGGGTAATCATTCAACACAAGATATCGTTGTGAGTGTTCTTGTGGTAAGAACACACTTGGGTGATCTAGGTGTTAGGTGTAAGAAGATTGTGGTAATCTTCTTGTTGAGGTGTTGAAGAATTTGGTATTCTTCAGGTTGAAGATTGTGGTAATCTTCACAAGGTCGATTGGAGATTGTGGTAATCTTCAAGAGAGATTGTGGTAATCTCAAAGGTGGTGTTGAAGAAGAGTGTGGTGCTCTTCAAGGTGTTGTTGTAAGTTAGTGTTGTATTAATTTGTGGTAAATTAATAAAATTCCTTTTCTTTTTGAAATCCATTAGGATATCTTTGGTGGTAGAGGATTAGGCCCTAGGTGGGTTGAACCTCTTTAAATCGACGTGTGTTGTTTACATTCCGCACCTTTATTCTTGTGTTTGAGCATTCGATTGTAAAAAGAGGGCTAAATCGAAAAGATGGAGATAATCTATTCACCCCCCCTCTAGATTATCGTAGCCGCTTGGACTTACATCAGCTTCTTCACATAGCTTCAGACCCTTCTCCCAATACAAGTCTCAGGCTTGGGCTATCGACATATTTTTGAAGTATCCCTCGGATTCGAGCGTTTTGAATTCTTCCACTGATCGTGGCTCGTCTTCGTCATCTGGAATGGCATCAGTGTCTTTTCCTGCCGGAATGCCTCCGTATTGTTTCAATATTTCCACCGCACGGGCATCCATTTTTCTTTCGACCTCCTTCATCCCTGCTTCTACGATTTTTCTCTTTTCAGACATAGGCACAACTAAGTGTTGGAGCGGTAGAGTCACTGGAAGTTTGCTGATTATGTCAGCTGTGACAAGTCCTTGTTGAGGGGTTCTAGCAACCATTAGAGTCATATCCTTTGAACCTTCCCCCTGTTGTTTTCCTTTATCTTTCATCCGATCTCTGTTTGTTTTCTTCTCGCTTCTCAACAAATTGCGACCTTCTTTCTCGGTGACCCTTTTAATGTCTTTAGGTATTCCTCTTCCCCCTTTTGGCATCATCAAGAGAGAGGAACCCTTGGAAACATGCCAGCAAGCATGAAATCTAGGCGGCTGATAGCTGAGTTTTGCTTGGATTCTGCTGCAGAGTATGCTGTTCGAAATTCTGAGCGGGTGACTTTTGATTCGGCTGCCACCATCGTCTTCACCATAAGAAGGCTGAACTTTTCATTCATATTCTCTTCTACGCGCAGAAGTTCTTTTCGATGAAATTCTTGCAGCAGTTCCATTTTAGTGGTATGGGAGGCATGCATTCTATCAATATTTTCTTGCATCCTCGTCTTCATGTCAGCATTATCAGCGCTCCAGACCAGCATCTTATTGTATAATGCCTTAAAGTATTGAACCTATTCGAGCCGCATTGTACTCTACTGCTGACACCATTCCCTTATCCGTACCACAATCCCTCTTAAATCTGCTATGAGGGTGGCATCTCTATTGTCGATCGCATATCAAGTGAAGCTTAGTGCCATTCAATCTTTTCAATCTCAGGAGTATTGTCTTGAATACCTCACGCCTCATCATCACCACCTCGGTTTCAGTTGGCGGCCAAGCAAAGATCGAAATCAAAATCTATGGGGACAATGGAGTCGGTGGGAATGATCGATCAGTCGAACGTTGAAACGGGCGCTGTTCACGGGCTGTTTTCTTCTTCAAGGTCAGCGACTCAACTGGAAAGGAAAGGTTTTGTTCAAAAGCATCATCACGCACATATGGAATTGAGGATTCATTTTTCGTGCTTGTGATGATTCAGGTTAGTCGAGCTCTGGCCGCACTTTGGAAGCCTCGAGATGATCGTGTTTTAGCCGGGGTCTCTGGTGGTATTGACTTACTGGCCGAGCCTCAACTGGCTTTTAATGTGTCTTATGACCGGTCTCAATTTGGTTTGTCTTTTGAGTTGTCTTCTCTACCGTATCAAGAGCGTCATCGGAAGATGATGAGACTTGAAGGGTGGCTCATCATCAAAGTTGAACGTTTGTCGAGCAACCTTGAATTCCTCGCTTACTCGCATTTCTTGGTAGAGCGTCCCGGTGAGTCTTTTGATGTGCGTTGGGGTAGACTCAGCCTTCATCTGCAGATCCCGGGAAAGTTGTATCAGGATCATCCTGGGAGTCATGAAGAGCACCGATTTCATCCTTTGAATCATCAATGATGGTCCGAGGAATGCTCTTATCTCCTTGAGTTTTTCTTGTTCCTTCTCCACTTCGCCTCCTAGATTCAGGGTGGAGTCACCGCAAAGATCCTCCGACCTAGCCCGGTGGAGTGAGTTTCCCTTCACCGGTGGCATGCCACCGAGTGACTTGTGATGGGGTCACTCTTCTCCGGACTCTCGGTGTGTCCTTTGAGTGTTCAGTAGGTGTGGTAAGACACCGGCAGGGTTGCCTCGACTTGGGTCCCCAAGTTCCCGGTTTCATTGCAGGTCCCCTAGATCCATCCTCCGAGTGAGCTGGGGGAAGTGGTTGTGAAAGCAATGATGGCAATGGCAACTGTTGTACCACTCCCAACGGGTCAATCTCGGTGAGATTTGGAAGACTCTCCGGTCCTTCCCAGTTGCTCATGCATTATCTGGATTCCCGCATGGCTTGTCGCATTTCCAACTCCTCGAGAGCAGAGCGGGTCCAAGTCCTCATAACTTCCGAGAAGGCATCGAAGTGAGGATGAGTATGATCGGTGGTTCAGTGAAAGGACAAATTTTGGCCTTCTCACGGGCTTCGATTTCCTCGCTAATCTCTCCTTCTCCTTTTCTTTGAAGATCCGCAAGATATCTAGCGATTCTCTTCATCCAATGCTCGAACCATCGCGGGTCAACCCGAGGAAATTCAGCAGCTTCTTCTTCTTCTTCGATGAATTCAGGTCTCTCGGATTGTTCCTCGAGCGACTTAGCTTCCATTTCCTCCATTCTCACAGACGATTTTGGATGTCCGGATATGGTGAGACAACATCATCACATCATCGCTCATCATCTTCTTTGCTGTCCTTCTTTTCTCGGAATGGAGGTTAGGAAGAGCAGCCACGCTTCTTCACCCTCAGCCAGCCGTCAGCCGTAGGTGGAGATGCGCAACATGTCGTCGACAGAGATTCGGCTCTCTTAGCTACTTCTTGTTCCTCAACCTATTCTATCCACAAACTGGTCTTGAGATGCCTCACTGATCGGGCTCACAGACTGGTTGATTCATCAAGCACTTTGAGATTGCACTTCTTGCCAGCCTCAGTGGATCTTTTCCGGTGAGTGGTGCTCACTGCCTTTTCAAGCTCAACGCTGGTAAGTCTTTCCTCCTCTTAGTTTTCACCGAGGAATGTCAGTTCTACTTCCTAGGTTCTCGAAGGTAAAGGCCTTTGAGTTGCCTTTTTAGAGGCAAACCGCTTTCTCACATTGGCGATCCTCTTCTTCTTCATTCCCGGAGAAGGTATTAAGGATTCCTTCTCCACTACTACCGCAGGGGGGGTGAGACACGATTCTTTGGGGAGTGACTGACTCAGGGGGAGTGCATCTTGTTTGATACATGTTTTTATCTTAATTTTGATGATTTTTTTTTTACACCAAAACAATGTTTTTAATTGTTGTCCAAATACTCCTAAATGATTTAAAATGGTTTTAATATTTTCCTGAGTATTTCTTCAAGTTTTATTTTAGATAAAATTGACAACACTTTTAATGATTTTATGTTTATAAGTTTTTACTTCAAAACAAGGTTCCTAAATGTTGTCTAAATACTCCCGATTGGTTTAAAATGTTTTACTAAATTTTCGGAGTATTTCTTGAGTTTTATTTTCGACAAAAATTGACAACATTTTGCCTCGAGCTCAACCAATGAGAGAGGGCAACCCGCATGTGAAGATAAATTTTGAAACAGAAAATGAGACGGAGGAGAAAGTGACCAGTCGACCAGTGGTGGCGACCGGTGATGTCGACGGTTGACACCCTGTCGACCGTGACTGGGCATCAATATTGAAACAGAACATTGCATCCTTGAAATATCAATGAGGGGACCCGTCGAGGTCGAGGTTGACTCTGGTCGAAGTCCCCACGACCGGCCGCCTGTTGTATTTTGCTATGTTTTCTTCAAATGTCTATTTGAGCGAATTAGTCGCCCTATGTTTTGACAACAAATTTCGACCGTTTGACAAAGAGACAACATTTCCTTAAATCATGGAGTTGATTTCTAACACTCTTTTCTTCAATTGTCTTGCAATTTTTACGTAATTCAAGTCCCCAAGAGGAGCCTATGCTTGGTTAATCAACTTCTATAAATAGAGGAAGTTTTGGAGCAACCAATACAACAATTGAGATACAACACAACAAGATGCACTTCAAGCAAATACTTGTTCTTCATAGTCATTATTCTTGTTGTAACTTTGCCTAGCTTTATCACTTTCACATCCTTGAGGTCTCAGCTATTCTTGATTACACTTGCACTCAAATTGTAATATTCATTATTGAGTTGTAATCTTGATTTTTGGTCATCATTCAACATAAGACATCCTTGTGAGTATTCTTGTGGTGAGAATACACTGGGTGATCTAGGTGATAGGTGTTTCAAGAGTGTGGTGCTCTTGAGGTGTTGAAGAATTTGGTATTCTTCAAGATTGAAGATTGTGGTGATCTTCAAAGGTGCCGTTGAAGGAAGATTGTGGTAATCTTCAAAGGGAGATTGTGGTAATCTCAAAGGTGGTGTGTTGAAGAGTGTGGTGCTCTTCAAGGTGTTGTAAGTTGAATTTGTATTAATTTTGGTAATTAATAAAATTCTTTTTCTTTGAAATCCATCCCGGATATCTTGGGGTGGTAGAGATGATGGGCCCTAGGTGGGTTGAACCTCTATAAATCGACGTGTGTTGTTTACATTCCGCACCTTTATTATTGTCTTTGAGCATTCGGTTCGAAAAAGAGGGTAAAATCAAAAAGATGGAGATAATCTATTCACTCCCCTCTAGATTATCGTAGCCACTTGGACTTACAAGTGGTATCAGAGCCAAACTCTTTGGCAAGCTCATTTCAAATCGCGAGTGAAGAGAAACGATCGTCGGCTATGAATGAAGCTCATCTTACCGGCACCTCCACCACCAAGCCACCACTATTTGATTCCAAAAATTTTATATTTTGGAAAGAAAGAATGGAATGTGATTTACAAGGTTGCGGGTTCGATATTTGGAACATCGTCATAAATGGAGAATCCATTCCGATGATAGACACACCATACACCTCCAAAGCCTTCAAAGAGCTCAATGATGAAGAGAAGAAAATCATCTCCTTAAACGGTAAAGCTCTCAATATTTTGTATTGTTCACTTACTAATTTGGAATATGAACATATTGTGGGAATTCGATCGGCACATGAAGTATGGCAAAAATTAGAAGCCATCTATGGAGTATTTGCAAATGAAAGGAGTCAAACAAAAGCATCTACTTCTCAAAGGGACACAAGTTCAAATCTAAGGAACAAGCCTTTTACAACTTCCAACTATGAAGTAGTCGAACAATGTTTTATGGGCATCGAAGAAGAAAACGAGGTATGTCTTAAACCTCTACTTCCTATGATATTGTCATTCAAAATGATTATAGTGATTTGCAAAATGATTTTGATGATCTTCAAAATGAATTCCAAAATTTACTAGTTAAGTACAAAAATTTGAAAAAGGAATTCAATGTTTTGAAAAATGAAAAGGATAGTTTATTTACTTCCTATGAATCACTATCATGTGCTCACACCACCACACTTGACAAGGTTAGAAACCTTGAAAACAAAATAGTACTCTTGTTGAGAATATGAATTGCATGAAAAATGATTTATCAAAATCCAACTTGAGTACCAATAAATTGCCCAACGTTGAGAATGATAATGGTTGTGATAATTTGGATAATGAACTTGATCATGAGCCTAATATTATCAAGTATATAAAAAAGAATCGAGTTCCCATACATGTTAGTACTATCACTTACTTTTATTGTGGTAAAAAGGGACACGCCGCTAATACTTGCCGAGCTAGAAATAGCTCTAATTATTGTTGGAGACCTAAAAGTCTCAAGACTAATCCCAAAGGACCCAAACACTTGAGGGTACCACAAAACAATGTCATATTAGGTACCCGGCGGAATAATAATCGAGAAAAATTCATACCGCCAAGAAGACATCAAATGACCATCTCATTTGATCAAAGAAGAATACATCACCAAAATGAATTTCCAAGAAGGAAATACTATCAACAAAAGGAAGGATACAATCCTTGGAGATGGAGCAATTGGAACAATCATTATCAACAAGAAGATTTTCAAAGGGGAAGATATCATTAACAAAGAGAACGGCATAACCAATGGAAATGGCGAAATTGGTAAACCGTATCTCTCCTATTTAAATATGCAATTTTTTTGCATGTTTTTATTTATGCTTTAATTGCAAAATGAGTTTTTCAAATTTTTTAATATTAAGGTCTTCTATATATGAGTTTTTTAAAAAAAAATTCCTTTGAAAAATGAGACCTTACTTGTTAATTTTAAACTCTTGAGAACTTAGACTAATGAATTTTTATATCTTATGGATTTCTATAACATTAGCATTTTTATGATATCTATTATTGTTTGGCCTACACTTGTGCTATCATATCTTGTGGAAAATTTGTTTAAAGAATCGTGTAGGTTATATATCTCATATTCATTAGCTATCGTCATTTCTTCATCAAGGATTCTTAAACCATCGAGGTATGTTCACTCGTATTTTTCTTAGTACTCGATATTGTGTTCATGTCATGTTTATGCACATATCTTTCAAAATATTTCATTTCAACCCCTTAAGTTCTAAATGATTTTGTAAATTTTTTTTCAAAAGGGCACTACTCGCAAAATCTCGTTTTTCTAGAATATATGTTTTATCAAAACTCGACTTGTTGATTTAGTCCTCGATTACATTTTTGCAAAGTTTTATAACTTTTTGGGTGAAAAATCGAATTTTTGGAAAATTCTCAAGAATGAAAAATTGCCTTTGGGGGGCCAAGGTAGGCCGACGGCCGCTTCGCACGCCGACGGCCGCACCCTACCGAGGTCGCCCATGCCTATTTTCTTGGCTTAAAATCCGCCTGTTTCTTCATTTTGAAACAGAACTCAAAAACTCCCAAAACCCTCATGCGCAGCGTCTCCCCCAAACTCTATAATCTTCATTTCTTCATCAATTTTTGTGATTCTTGTTGCTAATCCACCTCTTTTTGCAAGAATCTTACAAATATGGCACTCCAAGAAATTCCACGGTCAAAATTCACCTCCAAGCGTAGAAAAGGCAGAGGGTTCTTCAAGAAATCAGCAAGGGCGTTTAACAAAGGGATATCCGAGCTACCCAAAGGAATGTAGCTCAAGAACGTGATGACATTCAAAATCCCGTACTCTCCAATCCCTAAGTTGTCAACTCGGGACAATTTCGTTCAAAAATTGCCGATGGTCGAAAAGTAAGAAAACTCTAATACCGTTAGCTCCTCGCTCCATTAATGTTTTAGATTAACAAATTTGTGGAATGGTATTATGAGAATTGGAACATAGGTTCTAAATCGATTGCTCGTACTAAAATTTGTCGATTTAATTCGTTTTTACAAATGAGTATCCCACTATTAGAGGATTCTTTGAAGAAAGGAGGTTGGATGTATTTGTCGGGAGCATCCGTATATTTTATATGATGATGATATTATTCTACACTTTTATGCAAATATGTGGGTGCAATATGATGATAATAGAAGCCTATTGCGTTAAATTCGTTTTTGTGTGGGTCGTCATTTTAGGTGGACTCTAATGAAATTTGTCCGCTTTACATGTAAGAGAAGGTGGTTGGGACTATTTTTCTTGTTCAATTTGGAATGATGAGATGTTGGGGGTTTCTATGAAAGAAGTCAAGACTTATTTGGGCGTATGGCCAAAATATTCATTGTTGGCGATGACTCTTGAGCACCGGATTATATCCGTTATTGTCGCTTATTGCATATGTTGAAAAGCGGGAAAAATGCCAAAGCAACATGGACTATTTTTTTGACTTATAAGATTGCTAAAAGGGAACCGCTTAATTTTGGCACTATTCTTATTCAATGTCTAATTGAGTCTATTACCCGAAGGAAATAAGAAGTTTGTTATGGGCAATTGGATTTGCAAACTTCTTATACAATCGACTACCGTCGGAGTGTAATTCGGAGGTATTTCAAAATGATTTTGACATTGATAACATCTCTCAAATGGTCACTATGCGCAAAAATATGGACATCCGACCAACTAAAATGGCTAGAGGAAGAGGCCAAGGTTCCACATCCGAAAATCCAAACGACTTCTTTGATGATGCCGAGGCCGCGAGATTGCGGAGGAGGGCGATCTGAGCAACTGGAGGGTAATATGGTGCTCAACCGTCAGAGGTACACCAAGCCGAAGTATGATGATCTAAGAACATATCATGAAGCTCGATATGAGGCTTTGGAGCAAAAGACCTCCAAAATGCAAAAATCAATCGACAAATTGAAGAAATTCATCAAAGATCTTATTCCCGGAACTTTCTTCTCCTCGGATGAGGAATGATGTCCCCACCCCTTTTATTATCTTAGCATTTTCTTTTGTCCATGTTGTTTTGTATTTCTATGAACTATCTTGTAAAACTCTAAATTGCACTAATGAGATTTGCTTGTTTTCTTGAAAGGGTTAAAATAGCAAGTTGAAAATGGCTATTGGATGATCATGATATTGATGGAGTATTTGATGGTAAAAATACTCTAGTTTGACATTGTTGGTATGAAGTACTTGATGGTAAAAGTGCTTCTCTTAATTTTTGATGCCTTGATCATTTTAATGGATGATTTGGGACATTTGTAATGTCTTATATGCATTGTTTGATGCTTGACATGTATTACTTGATGGTTCTTATATTTTTGCTTGATGGCATTCGTAATGCCTTGATTTGTTTTGGCTAAAATTATCTCAATTGGGTCGAACCCTTGAGAATTTACTTTGTTAGGCCTATTATTTGTTGCATATATGTTGAATATTGCTTTTGGTGATGATATGAAAAACTTGGCTAAATATACTTTACAAGGGCTATATACATTTTCTTCAAATTTTGACACCAAGTG
The DNA here is from genome assembly GCA_016081115.2 of Rehmannia glutinosa. Taxonomy (NCBI): domain Eukaryota; kingdom Viridiplantae; phylum Streptophyta; class Magnoliopsida; order Lamiales; family Orobanchaceae; genus Rehmannia; species Rehmannia glutinosa. The sequence continues at coordinate 68,301,620 of CM071926.1, read as the reverse complement.
TTCGATAAAATGTTTCAATGAAAGATTCATCACTTACATGATTCACTTATTTTCAAATGTCTTATATTCTTGTTGAGATCATGTTTTGACAAACAAAACGAGCTTATGGACATTTTTTGATACATTTCTCCCATTTTTTGATTTCTAAGCTTAATTCTTTCAAAAGGTTGATAAATCGTATTGTTGGCACATTTTGATAAACTTGTATGATGTTTTTATCATCCTAACATTCTTTTTGATTATTCCAAAGGGAGAAACAAGAAATTGGCTCGTTAGCTCAAAGAAGCTAATAAAAGCTCGTTATAAAGCTATAAGCTATGACTTATTAAAGCCATAAATTGTGGACTATACTTAGTCCAATTATTGCTTGATGAACATAAATACTTGTCTAATGATGTTTTGTTGACGGGGAGCTTATAAGCTCTTGAACAAAATGTAAAAGCTAAAGCTTTTTAGCTTGTGGTTCATTGCTTTTACATTATTCTTGATGTGCTTATTGATAGGGGAGCTTGTGCTTATCTTTCGATAATATTTACTCCCTTTACTTGGTTGCTTATGTATTTTAGAAATTTTGGTTGCTTCTAAACGGTTAGATGTTTTTACCGGAAAATCATTTTTACAATTGTCCTCCTAATATTTCTAAAAATTGTTTTGGTTTGTAATCATCAAAAAGGGGGAGATTGTTTGATACATGTTTTTATCTTAATTTTGATGATTTTATTTTTACACCAAAACAATGTTTTTAATTGTTGTCCAAATACTCCTAAATGATTTAAAATGGTTTTAATATTTTCCGGAGTATTTCTTCAAGTTTTATTTTAGATAAAATTGGACAACACTTTTAATGATTTTATGTTTATAAGTTTTTACTTCAAAACAAGGTTCCTAAATGTTGTCTAAATACTCCCGATTGGTTTATAATGTTTTTACTAAATTTTTGGAGTATTTCTAGAGTTTTATTTTCGACAAAAATTGGATAACATTTCTGTCTTGAGGTCAACCGGTCGCCATAGAGGGCAACCCGTACCTAAAGATAAATTTTGAAGCAGAAAATGAGACGGAAGAGAAAGTGACCAGGTCGACCGGTCGACCAGGGTGTCCACCGGTGACGTCGACCGGTCGACACCCCTGTCGACCGGTACCTGGGCATCAATATTGAAACAAAACATTGCATCCTTGAAATATCAATGAGGGGGACAGGTCAGGGTCGAGGTCGACCGGTCGAAGTCCCCCCTAACCGGTCGCCCTGTTGTATTTTGCTATGTTTTCTTCAAACGTCTATTTGAGCGACCGTGCCGCCTATGTTTTGACAAAGAAATTTCTCGACGCTTGACAACAGACAACATTTCTTAAATCATGGAGTTGATTTCTAACAACTCTTTTCTTCAATTGTCTTGCAATTTTTTACGTAATTCAAGTCCCCAAAGAGGAGCCTATGCTTGGTTAATCAACTTCTATAAATAGAGGAAGTTTTGGAGCAACCAATACAACAATTGAGATACAACACAACAAGATACACTTCAAGCAAATACTTGTTCTTCATAGTCATTATTCTTGTTGTAACTTTTCCTAGCTTATCACTTTCACATCCTTGAGGTCTATGCTATTCTTGATTACACTTGCACTCAAATTGTAATATTCATTATTGAGTTGTAATCTTGATTTTTGGTCATCATTCAACACAAGACATTCTTGTGAGTATTCTTGTGGTGAGAATACACTTGGGTGATATAGGTGATAGGTGTTTCAAGAGTGTAGTGCTCTTGAGGTGTTGAAGAATTTGGTATTCTTCAAGATTGAAGATTGTGGTGATCTTCAAAGGTGCCGTTGAAGGAAGATTGTGGTAATCTTCAAAGGGAGATTGTGGTAATCTCCAAATGTGGTGTTGTTAAAAAGTGTGGTGCTCTTCAAAGTGTTGTAAGTTGAATTTGTATTAATTTTGGTAATTAATAAAATTCTTTTTCTTTTTGAAATCCATCCCGGATATACTGGGGTGGTAGAGGATTAGGCCCTAGGTGGGTTGAACCTCTATAAATCGACGTGTGTTGTATACATTCCTCACCTTTATTATTGTCTTTGAGCATTCGGTTCAAAAAAGAGGGTATAATCGAAAAAGATGGAGATAATCTATTCACCCCCTCTAGATTATCGTAGTCATTGACTTATACATCTTTCTTCTTCTTTCGTAGGGCAACAGCTTTTCTTTCCAGTGCATGGGCACTTTCTTCTTCTGAGCGGAGGCAACAACTATTTCCTGGATCACTCGATTCCTCCTCACCGGTGTCCGCCCCTTCGCGTAAGCTCTCTTCCGGGCTCCCGAGAGATTGGCCGAAACATCTTCTTGTTGACATGGAATGACTTTCCATGTCGGGGGAACACCCTTCACCTCCATCAAGCTGCCAATTACAAGGCCATACCCTAGAGATTCTCCAAACGATCGCCTTGGTTTTGACAGCTAATTAAAGCTTCCAAATTTTATATCTACACATTTGGCTACGATATCCAAAATTTTATGATAATCTTCCTTCGCAGCTTTTGTCTCTTTGTGTAGACAACCTTTTGCAAAGACACTCGGGTTTGGCCACTTCTTTCCATGCAAAACGACCAAATCAACGTCTACTTCATATATCTCCGGCATTCCTCCGACGACATTAATAAACTTGCTCGCAAGGTTCTTTGCAGTGATTGTTATGTCCTTGCGGTGGGACGGAGGACTTAATCCCTTTGTCCCCGCACTTCGGCATTCACAGAACTCGGGCGAATTCTTCACGCACGCCAGGATATTCCATCGCCGAAAAGGTTTCAACCTGGATTTCTCGATCTTATCGGCTATCTTCTTCACCGAGTTTCATTGGAACCCTCGCTTCAACATTCCTTCAAAATCCACTGGCCGATCCGGGTGTGGATTTGCTTTGCGAGCTTAGCTAAATCGTGCCGATGCCATTTTAGTGATTTTATCGAACAAAATCTTGACGAATTTGCTCTTAAATTTGGTAGGGTTTTGAGAGAAAAATGATTTCTTTACTTTTGGAGAGATGGACAGTTTTGAGTAATGTGAGAGGGAAACTGAACAAAATGGTATATATGGGTTATGAAAGGACGAGCTTTCGGTTTTTGAAATTTGATCAAGATCGACGGCTCAGATTTAGCACGCCGATTAGCATTTAATTGCCCGCATTTAATGCAACAGCATTTATATCCAATCATAGGCTTTGTCGTGCAGCTTTTGACTGTACCTGTCATTATTACGCTGACGTCATCCTTAAAAACATTCCCGCTTATTAAAAACGACTTCGTTTTTGTTACTTAGCCCATAAATGACTCAACTCTGCTTCTCTCTATTCGTATGGTGACTCAGCTGTCAGCTAACTTGATACAACTGACTTTCCGATGATTCACTTAGCTGATTCAAGAAATCTGCTCAAATTTCATCTTTTCATTTTTCATCTCTTCTTATTGAGTCTTCTGAGTGTCAACTTAGCTCAATTAACCCTAGCTCATGCTTAAGCTCTTCAAATCTTGATTCACATAACGGCTTTGTGAATATGTCAGCTAATTGTTTATCAGTTGAGATGTATTCCAAGGTGATGTCTTTCTTTTCAACATGATCTCTGATGAAATGATATCTGACATCAATGTGCTTTGTTCTTGAATGCAACACATGATTTTGAGTGATTGCAATAGCACTTGTGTTATCACACATAATTGGAATATATTTTTCTTCAATTTCATAATCTCTCGCTTGTTGTCTCATCCATAAGACTTGGTACAACAAATGCCGCAGCCTATGTACTCAAACTTTCACCGTGGGATGTGGCTATTGAAGTTTTTTTTTCGAACCAGAAACCAATCTGTTTCCAAGCATTTGACATGTGCTCAAGTGCTTTTTTCACAACCCTACATCCAAAGATAGTGAGTATGAGTAGCCAATAAGCTTGAATCCTCCTTCCTTCGATACCAAAGCCGACTTCCTGGCATCCCTTCAATATCTTAGATTCTCTTAGTCGCAGCCATGTGACTTTCCTTTCGTGCAGATTGAAATCTTGCACATACACATACAAAGCAAAGGTGATGTCCGCCCGCTGGCCATTAAATAGAGCAGTTGATCCAATAAGTGCTCGTTTTCTTGTTTGATCCACGTGCTTGCCATCCGCATCCATATTCATCTTGACTGATGTATTCATTGGTATTTTCACAAAAGACTTCTCTTCCATACCAAATTTCTTCATTAAATCTCTTGTATGCTTTGTCTGACTTATGAAGGTTCCATCATTCATTTGTTTAACTTGAAGTCCTAGAAAGAATGTCGCCTCTCCCATCATGCTCATTTCAAATTTCGCTTGCATGAGGTTTGAGAACTTATCACACTGCCTCTTTGTTTGTGGATCCAAAAATAATGTCATCCACATATATTTAAACAAGTAGTATACTCGCTTGATAAATGGTTTTATCATGATTTTGATGATTTTGTTTTTATACCAAAAAATGGTTTTAAAGGTTGTCCAAATACTCCTAAATGATTTAAAATGGTTTTAATATTTTCCTGAGTATTTCTTCAAGTTTTATTTTCAAAAATTGACAACACATTTAATGATTTTGTATCAACGGGTTTTTACATCCAAACTATGTTTTCAAATGTTGTCTAAATACTCCCGATCGGTCTAAAATGTTTTCACTATTTTTCTGAGTATTTCTTGAAATTTATTTTCGATATAAAATTGACAACACTTTTGTTTTCAGGTCAATCGGTCGTCAGAGTATAGGCAACCGACTGAAAGTTGTGCAAAACAAAACTTCATGTTTTTAGAAAATGGTGAGGGTGACGGTCATCCTATAGGGCGATCGGTGACGCCGAATGCTCGACCCATAGGCGACCGTGCACTGGAGCAAAAATTGATACAGAACTCCCGCCTTCGATTTTTAGTTTGGCGACGGCCAACATAGGGGACGACCTGGCCGAACCCTACGCCGACGGTTGCCCGTGTAAATGTTGATACGATTATTTCAAACTCTATTTTCATGCACCGGTCGCCTCCATGGTTTGACAAAGAAAATTCTAACCGTTGTGCAGTGAGCACAACTTTTCCTAAATTGTGGAATTGATTTCTAACAGCTATAATCTTGATTTTAATTGCTATTTTTTTTGTAGATATCAGATTCCAAGAGTGAGCCTATCAAGTATCAATCATCTCCTATAAATAGAGGAAGATTTGAAGCACAACAAGAAGAGAGAACAACACAACATAACAAGATATACTCAAGCAAACACTTAGTCTTTCATTGTTATTATTCTTGTTGTAATTTGCCTAGCTTATCACTTTCACATCCTTGAGGTCTAGGCTATTCTTGATTACACTTGCACTCAATTGAATAATTCATTATCGAGTTGTAATCTTGGAATTTTGGGTAATCATTCAACACAAGATATCCTTGTGAGTGTTCTGTGGTAAGAAACACACTTGGGTGATCTAGGTGTTAGGTGTGAGAAGATTGTGGTAATCTTCTTGTTGAGGTGTTGAAGAATTTGGTATTCTTCAAGGTTGAAGATTGTGGTAATCTTCACAAGGTGCCGTTGGAGATTGTGGTAATCTTCAAGAGAGATTGTGGTAATCTCAAAGGTGGTGTTGAAGAAGAGTGTGGTGCTCTTCAAGGTGTTGTAAGTTGGTGTTGTATTAATTTTGGTAATTAATAAAATCTTTTTTTCTTTTTGAAATCCATCCCGGATATACTGGGGTGGTAGAGGATTAGGCCCAGTGGGTTGAACCTCGTTTTAAATCGACGTGTGTTGTTTATATTCCGCACCTTTATTATTGTCTTTGAGCATTCGGTTTTGAAAAAGAGGGTAAAATCGAATAGATGGAGATAATCTATTCACCCCTCTAGATTATCGTGAGCCGCTTGGACTTACAAGTGGTATCAAAGCCAAACTCTTTGGCAAGCTCGCTTCACACACGAGTGAAGAGAAACGATCGTCGCCTAAGAACGAAGCTCATCTTACCGGTATTCCTCCACCAAGCCACCACTATTTGATTCCAAAAATTTTATATTTTGGAAAGAAAGAATGGAATGTTATTTACAAGGTTCGGGTTCGATATTTGGAACATCGTCATCAATGAAGAATCCATCCCGGGATGAAAACACAACATACACCTCCAAAGCTCTCAAGAAGCTCAATGATGAAGAAAAGAAAATCATCTCCTTAAATGGTAAGTGCTCTAAATATTTTGTATTGTTCACTTACTAATTTGGAATATGAACTTATTGTAGGGAATTTAATCTCATGAAGTATGGCAAAAATTAGAAACCATCTATGAAGTACATGCAAAATGATAGAGCAACTCAAAAGGATCTACTTCTCAAAGGGATACAAGGTCAAATCTAAGGAAAAGCCTTTTCAACTTCCAACTATGAAAGAGTTGAACAATGTTTTGTGGGCATCAAGAAAAATGAGGTATGTCTAGACTCTACATCCTATGATATTGTTATACAAAATGATTATAGTGATTTGCAAAATGATTTTGGTGACTGTTAGGAAATTTATTGTTTAGATTTTGATGAATGCCATGTAAAACTTAGAATAGGAAGTTGGCACCCATTTTTTGGTGTAAAATGCATTGTAATAAATAGGATGGACAAGCTGAGTTAAGAAGACAACGGAGACTAGAAGGAAGACTCGCTGCGAGACAACCGAGTATGTCAAAGAAGAGTAGACGGGAACTCTATGAAGAAGCACCTGAGATGCAGCTGAGTGAGTATCACCAAGTCAACTCAAGAAAAGCCAAGTCTCAAGTTGAAGTGACAGAAGAGTCATCCATGATTGGAAGTCGACTCTAAGTCACCGGGGAAAGCAAAGAAATGCAAACAAGTCGAGATAATCAAAAAGATCCGTTGTATTTAAATCAAGAGAATTACTTAAACAAGTAATATCTCCATACCACCTTTCTCGGAGTGCTGCCCCAGAAGCGTGCAAAAGGAATGAACCAATGGGGAAGCACTACACCGTGTCGAACTCGAAAAAGGTGAAAAACAATTCATACGAGGAAATGGCAATTCCAAGGATCGCAACAAGACAAGCCAACGATCGCAAGTGACTTTAAAAAATAAGCCTATCTCTTCAACGGGCAAATTTTTGAAAGATCACTATAAAAGGCCGAGAAATGACTTTGAGAAGAAGATTGCAGACCCGAACAAAAATGTTCAAGCAATTATTAGAAAATCAAATATTCTCAATCCTCAAGCCTACACTACGAAGAACATCAATCCAACACTCACCGTGAAGGAAAGATAACTTCAATCAGTTGAAGAGGAAAATATCGGAAAAATCAAGCGGGTCTACATTCCACGAAGGATTGGAGGAAGGTTCAAGGTCGAACCAAGTCTTGAGCTTTTGAGGGCTTCGTGATCAAATCCAAAGAGTTTGAGCAAGTGAGTCAGAGAGCAGTGCGCAATGCCCGGAAGAAGCCGAGTCGCACGAGAAGTCACCGAGTGATCAAGGCGCTCTCCGCATCGAGTCCCAAAGGATCAAGTCACTGTGGTGATCAAGACTCAGATCCTGGATCGCTACCACTTTGTATACTTCGATCAATACCTAGTGGATTCCTCCAGAGTTGGAGAAGAGAGGAGAAGAATTACCCCATCTTCGAACCTCTATAAAATTTCATCAGATTATTTACATTTCAAAGACTTTAATTCCTCGCGATCTTAATTGTTTAAATCACGATAAATTTGCTATCCACTTGATAATTTCTAAGTACTAAACCAAGCACTAAATCTTGCTTAACCAAACTTAAGGGTGTTAAGTCTTCAATGAAAACAAACCACGGTTGAGTTAATTTAGACTCAACAACCGAAAGTTATTCCATCAACAAAAATTTTTGGGCTGAGTCGTTGGAGAGGATAACTCACCGATTAACTAAATTGGTCTGCCCACCAAGGACAAAAACAGAAGATCAACTCAATATTTAAAAGGACTAAATCAAAAATTTGGCAAGGTTTATTCAACCTCCTTCTAAACCTTACACTTACACCCTTGGGACCTACAAGTGGTATCGTGAGCGGTTGATTCATTGAACTCCTCCGCACCACATCGAACCAGATCTCCAAACTTTTCAAAATCGCTTAAGATTTAAACTTTCAAAACTCTTTTATCATTAAAAGTTATTATCATGGAAGCAAATTTGACACGCATCCCTATGTTCACTATTGAAGAATTTGATGATTGGAAAATTCGTGATGCGAGTGCTCATCTATCAAGATTACATGATGAGATGTGGATAGTGATAGAGGATGGGCCATCGCAAATCTTAAAGGTGAACACATCTGTAAGAAGAGCCGCAGTTAAGGAGAAGAGGATGTTGCTCCTGCATCACCATGGTTGAAAAACCAAGAATCGAATGGACAAATGATGACAGGAAAAGATACAACCTCGGACAATGTAGCCAAGGACATCCTTTACAAAACCTTGGACAAAGCCATGTTCAATAAAGTCAAATCATGCAAAACGGCTAAAGAAATGGGACAAGCTAACATTGATTTGTGAAGGCTCGTGAGTAAATCAAAGAAAACAAATTATCAAAATTGGTACGTAAATTTGAGAACTTCAAAATGATCTCGTGGAGAAAACCTGGATCAACCGGATGCCTTTCGCTCACGTAAATCACCAATGAGCTATCTGCACTTGGAAAGGAATATACACATGAAATGTGTATGAAGATCCTAAAAAGTCTTCCAAGCTGAATGGGAAATGAAGGTCATGGCACCGAGACATTCCATGGACCTATCAAAGACATCCAACCATGAATTATTCTCGGACCTCAAAGCCTACGAGTTTGAGCCGAGAAGAAAAGACCAGAAGAGACAAGCTGCACCCAAAACAGCTGCTTAATTGTTAAAGATGGGAAGAGAGATGAGGTCAAAGAAGTCATTGATCCGTAAGAAATAGCCCCGATGGTTAAAAGGTTCAACAAGTTCTTCAATAAGAACTACAAGAGAGGAAAGGGCTAATCTTCCGAAGACACTCACTCTCTCCAAATCAAGGGAAGATAGGCCAACCAAGAGAACAGATCATCAAAAAGTCAATATCAAAGTATCGACAATCCAAGAATGGAAAGAGTGATCAAAAGGTTGAATATCTATGCTGAATGTAGACAACCAGGTCACTATGCCATTGATCGCCCATATCCCGTAGTCAACAAATACAGAATGAAGAAGAAAGAAAGGTCTTCGAGAAAGAAGACAAGAAAAGAGAAAGGCAATGTCGGTGCAGAGATCGCTGAAACAAAGCCAAGTCAAAAGACATAGCTGTTTCAGAGAGCAAAGTGAAGCCGACTATTCAAGTGACTCAAGAACAAGCCCTCGATCCGCTTGATGGCCAAGGAACAAGATCAACCCGACCAAGAAGATGAGGTACACTCTAACTCATCAAACTCGGACTCTAGTGATAGTGATCGTGACACACACACTTCATCACCCACCGATCTTTATGATTCATTAGGCAAAATGATGAAAGATTTTGAACACATTAAATCCTCACACACACTATTAAATGAGGAAAATAGCCTATTCAAGAGCTAAACTCAAAGTCGACTAAGGAGCCGAGTACTCTAAGTCAAATAGCCGATAAGAATGAAAGTTTAAAGTGCCGAAAATGCTAAGTTAATAGCAGTAAATTGCCGCCATTGAGAAGAGGGAGAATGACCTCAAAAATGTTATTGCTCATTCACTAAGGCATCTAAATCATTGGATGATCTTATTATGAGTCAAAGAGAATGTGGAGACAAGACAAAGCTTAGGATTTAATTCCTCCGTGCTATGTCAAACCTCAAAAGTAATTTTGGAAAAAAAGATCTTCAAGCCATGAAGAGCCTAAAAATCCAAAACTCTAAATGTTGCACACACATTCACTCCAAAGCACAATTACAAGCAAACTGGCCTTGGTTATAAAGGAAAATGAAAAAACAGTTGGGTGCGCCGGGAAAGACAAATACCGAGAAGAGATTCAATTGAGTTCCTCAAAGAAACTCCAAAATAAAATACTCAGTTAAGAAGCAAAGCTACCAAAACCCTAGAAAATCTATAAAAGAAATACATATGATGGAAATGGTAGAAAATATCCAAGCCAAGCTGATTGGAATAATGTGAACTATCAAGATAGACTTATGGAATATAAGCTCAAATGGCAAAGGCCTAGAACTCAAAGAAAGGCCATTCCAAAAGTATAAGAGCTTTATCAAAGACACATATGCACCTAGCACTATACTCGCAGAGACACCACAATTACCCAAAGAAGGCGATTGCTAAAACCTATACACAGCATACAGACAAAAGAGACAAACCGTATGAACCTAAAATCCCCAAGCAATTTGCCAAGATTAATTATGATTATGGCATCGATAGATGGCAACCCCTTAGAGTCAAATCATTCGCTATAAGTTGGTTGATCATCTTACAATTTAACCCCCTCAGACCTGCATACAAGTGGGTACTAAAACTTAATTTCTTTGATTGGGTTCAAGTTCGAACGAATACCGAAAGTGCCAAGGAACCTGGTACATGGATAGTGGTCATTTCCCGCACATATGACAGAAATAAGAAAAATCACAAAATTCAAGGAAGTTAAAGGAGCAAAAGTCATATTTGGAGAAAATGAAGCTCCTGGTGAAATAAGAGGCATTGATCCATCAAGAGGAACGGATTAGAAATCACAGATGTTGCATATGTGAAGGACTCAACTTCAACTTAATGAGCATCAAGTCAACTCGCGGATAAGCGGCTATAATGTTGGATTCAACATGGGTGTATGCCAAATCAAGGATATCAATCGAATGAAGTTGTGTTAAAAGGATGCGCATACAAAAGAACATGTATGTAGTAGATTGGTCAACCGCTACACACAACACTGCCTATTAGCAAAGAGCACAATCAATCAAGTTGGTCGTGGCACAAAAAAGCCGAGTCACCTAAATTTCAAAACGATTAACAAGCTTGCAAGAAGTAATCTTGTGGAAGGACTTTCCATCAAGATACAAGAAGGAGAGTATATGTGATGCATGTCGAAGGAAAACAAATCAAATCTTCATTCAAAGAAAAGACATGTCCATCTTCAACAAGAATATTGCATCCGCTACATATGGATCTATTTGGCCCTGGAACCAAATAAAGATAAGTGGAAAGAAATACACCTTGGTGGTAGTAGATGACTACTCAAGATATACATGGACAATATTCATGTGTAAGAAGAAAGAAACTCTGTTAAACTACCACAAATTGATGAAGAGGATTCAAAATGAGAAGAGCCAAACCATTATCAAAATAAGATCGATAGAGGAACCGAGTTTGTCAATGGAATAATAACTCAAGATTGTATTGAAAATGGTATTGGTCATGAACTATCACAGCAAGCGACTCCACAAAGAGAATGGAGTTGCAGAAAGAAGGAATAGAACTCTCTCAAAGAAGTAGCAAGGACCATGTTAGTCAAGCAGGTTACCAAAAAGATTTTGGGGTCAAGCAATCAACACAACTTGCTACACTCAAAACAGATGTATGATAAACAGACCACCGCAAAGACTCCCTATGAGATTTGACCGGAAGAAAACCAAATGTTGCATATTTTAATATTTCCGATGTAAATGCTTCATCCACAACAATGGCAAAGACAATCTAAAGGCTTTCGATGCTAAAGCGATGAAGGTATCTTCAGATACTCACCAAAGCAAAGCCTACGAGTACTCAACAAAAGGACTATGGTTGCGTTAATCCATTCATGTGGTATTCGATGAGCCAAATGTAAATGGAGAAGACATTGAAGAGTCACCGATAAGTCGAATCATCCAACCATACGTAAGAGTCCCTATGTCAAGTCAAGCTAGAATTATAAATTCGTAAGAAGATGAGATAGTCAATCTCAAAAACAATGAAAATTTGCAGCCTAAGTTGATTACGGGAGAGTCGACACAAAGAACACAAATGCGCAAGACGATCAATCAAACTAACTTACTCCAACTCGATGTAAGATGGCCGAGAGACCATCCACCGTAACTTGTCATTGGAGATATAAGAGAAGGTGTCAAACAAGATCCGTAACTCAACAAAAAGCTATGTTCACATGCTTTATCTCGCAAATAGAGCCCAAAGATGTGTTACAAGCATCGACGACACACATCGATTCAAGCTATGCAAGAAGAGTCGAATCGGTTTGAAAGAAACAAAGTATGGGAATTAGTTCAAAGACCCACACATCAAAATGTTATTGGCACCAATTGGGTGTTCGTAAATAAGATGAACGAGGAAGGTTCTGCGGGTAAGAAACAAGGCAAGATTAGTAGCCAAAGGATATTGCCAAGAAGAAGGAATAGATTTTGATGAAACATTTGCTCCTCGTAGCAAGATCGAAGCTATATGATGTTTCTTGCCTATGCGCAGCTCACAAGAATTTCATTGTATATCGATGGATGTAAAAAGTGCATTCCTAAATGGTTTATTGAAGAAGAAGTGTATGTTGAACAACCTCCAGGATTTGAGCAGCAAGACACTTGGAGATAAGGTATACAAACTCAAGAAAGCTTTGTATGGATTGAAACAGCACCCAAAGCATGGTATGATACCTTGTCACAATTCCTAATCAAAATGGATTCACAAAAGGAAAAGTAGATAGAACACTTTTTTAATTCAAGACAAAAAGAGTATACTACTTGTTCAAATATATGTGGATGACATCATTTTTGATCCACAAACAAAGAGTCAGGTTTAAAATTTTCAAACCTCATGCACAATAAATTTGAAATGAGCATGATGGGAGAGTCGACATTCTTCCTCGACTCCAAGTGAAACAACAAGGATGGAACCTTCATAAGTCAAACAAAATACACCAGAGACTTAATGAAGAAATTTGGTATGGAGGAGAAGTCTTCTCGTGAAAATACCAATGAATACATCACCAAAATGGACATGGATGCAGATGGCAAGCCTCAGAGATCAAACAAGATACAGAGCACTTATCGATCATTGCTCTATCTTACAAAGAAGCGTGCCGTACATCACCTTTGTCAGTAGTGTATGTGCAAGATTTCAATCGCTGCTCCAAAAGAGAGCCATATGACAAAGCCTAAGAGAATATTGAGATACTTGAAAGGAAGCCAAGAAAGTGGCTTATGGTATCCAAAGGAAGGTGGATTCAAGCTAATTGGCTATTCAGACTCGACTATGCCGGGATGCGAGTTGATGCAAAAAAGCACCTCGTGCACATGTCAAATGCTAGAAATAGGCCTGATTTCCTGGTTTAGCAAGAAGCAAAATTCAATAGCCACCTCTACAAACAAGGCATCACATAGCGGGCAAACTGCAGCCCAAGTCCTATGGATGAGACAAAGAATTGAGAGACTATGAAGTTGAGGAAAAAGAAATTCCAATAAGAGATCATGTTGCAATCACTCAAAAATCGTGTTGCACTCAAGAACAAAGCATATCGATGTCAAATATCACTTCATAAGAGATCATGTTGAAAAGAAGGACATCATCTTCGGGAATATATCTCAACCGATAAACAATTGGCCGACATCTTCACAAAACCATTATGTGAGTCAAGATTTGAAGAACTCAAACACGAAAGTTGGAGTTAATTGAATGAAATGACGACACTAAGAATCAAAGAAAAGAAATGGAACACAAAAAGGGAAAAAGAGTCAACTCACAAATCGCCTAAGTATAAATCACCAGATTGAAAGACATACTATACCAAGTCACCAGTTAATTAGCCACAAGAGAATCGTGAGAAGAAGAGTTAAATCGGCCTAAGGGATATGTTCGAGTCACTTATGAGCAAAGTGACAAAAACGCAATGCTTTTACTAAGCGGGAATGTTTTTAAGAATGACGCCAAGATAATGATGACGTGTACGCACATAAAGCCGCACACCAAGCTTATGATTGATATAAATGTCGCCGCATTAAATACGAGACATTGAATGCTAAATAAAGCGCAAAATCTAAACCGTTGATTTCGATCACATTTCAAAACCACCGCACGCCCTTTCATAAACCATACTTAAACCATTTCAGTCCGCTTTCTCTCACACACTACCAAAACTGTTCATTTCTCTCTCAAGCAAAGGCAAAAATTCTCTCAAAACCCTATCTATCTTCAAATCAATCTCTAAGTTTTCTTTGATAAAATCCTCAAAAATGGCACCAACCTATGATTTTATCAAGTTAGGAAAGCAAATCCACACCGGGTCACTGTGGATTTCGACGGCATGGTGAAACAGGTCCGATGACACCCTAGTGAAGAAAATTGCTGAGAAATTGGAAACGTCCGGCTGAAATCGTTTTCGACGATGGAATATTCGATGACCTATGTGGAGGAGGTCGCACAATTACGTGAATGCCGAGATTCACGATGAAGGGATAAAGTCATCTGCTCACGGAAAAGCAGCTCACCATCTCGCCAAGGATTTGGCTGAACATCGCTCACTACCAACGGAAGCGAGCATCAAAAATTAACGCCGATGTAAACCTGGTGTGCTTGGAAGGAAATAGCCAAGCCCGACTATGCCGATAAAATAGTTTACACAAAGAAACAAGAGGCTGCCAAGGAGGATTATCACAAGTCGTTGGACATAGTTGCCAAATGTATTGACATCAAATTTGGCAGCTTGACCAATCACAAAAGCAAAGTTGATCGTGAATGGCCGCGATTATTGAAGAAAGGAAAATAAATGGCCGAGTTTGTCTACAGCAGATTATGCCGTATCGTAGGAAACAAATCCTTCAAGGAAGATGGCACATTTGGAGGATCCCAGGATATGGCCCGGTGATTCGGGATGGAGGAGGTGAAAGGAGTTCCTCTTAGACATGGAAAGGGGTTCCATGTAAACAAAAGAATGTTCGATCAAACCTCTCCGGCGCGCACGTAAGAGAGCCTACGCCAAGAGAGCCGACGACGAGTGGGGGGAATCACCGACCTCGAAGATACTGCTGTTTCCTCTCCACCAAAGAAGAAAGTCCCGCTGCAAATGTAAGAAGATCACGCTCCCGCAAAGAAAGAAAGTCAAACTCGCTCCGCCTCAGAAGAGTCACCCGCTCGCCCTCGCGTGTCTCCCGCCTCAAAGCCAGTTAGCCGGTCGAGAATGACTCTCAACTACCTTCTCTCCGATCGTCAAAAGAGGAGATCCGAGCAAGCCAAGACGGCCGCCTCCTTAGAAGAAGACACCAAGCACCGCCCCCGCCCCAAGACTCGTAAGAATCGTCTCTCAACTGTAAATCCTCTCGGTACAAACTAGAAGACTAAGAAGAATCATCAAGCGCTCCGAGCTTGAAAAACCGCCGAGTCACCACCACCGAACAAATACCGTAAACCGGGCCAAAATAGTCGAGTCCCCGATGTAATTGATGAAACAACTAAGTCTCGTCAAGCGATCACAGAGGCAACCTCAAGAAATAGCCGTAGTCCGCGCACCGAGACACAAGAAGCCGATGAGCCGAGAGTGATGTGATGATCCTATCTCCACCTTACCCAGAACATCCAAAATCGTCGCGTGAGTGGAGGAAATGGAAATTGAGTAAATCAAGGAACAGTTCCAACGCCCGAGTTTATAGAAGAAGAAGAGGAATCGTTAAACTTCCTCGACTAACCACTGTGATCTCAAAGATCGATGAAGACAATCGCACGTACATCCCGCAGATCTTCAAGGACAAGGAGAAGGAAAGACAAGCGCAGAGGAAGTCGAGCACGTGAGAGCGCCAAAGATCCGCCCTATCTCCCACTACGTAACACACACATCCTCTCCTTGATGTCTTATCTCGATGCTGATGAGGATCCGCATCACGCTACGTAAGAGTTGCAAATGCAAAGTAAAGAATGCATGAATCCGCAATTCTTCATGAGAAGAGCATGATGGAGTGACCAGGAGAGTCCTCCGTAACACAAACCGAAATTGATCCAATGGGAGTGGTTCAAGAATCGCCACCGTTGTTGCTGCCACCACTTCCCCGCCTACCACTCGTAAGAAGGAATTAAGTGGAATTGGCGATGAAACCGATAAATGGGGACCCCACGAGCCAACCCCTATTGAAGGTGTTTTACCACCGCCCCAACTAATAACACTCAATAGAAATAGCCGGAGTTTGGAGACGAGTGACCCCATTCCAAGTCACTCACCGGTGCGCCACCGAGGGGAAACTCCTCCACCGCAAAGAAGGTCTGAGAATGATGCAGCATGACTCCAACAACGAATCCAGGAGGCGAAGTGAGAAAGACAAACACTAAACGAACAAAGAAGTTGTCATCAACGGCTCGCATAGCTTGACACTGTTTCACCGAGGTGCCAACCGCTTCCTCAAGGCTAATGACGCCGCTGATGCAAATGGTACGTTAAGAACAACCCCGGAGTTAACACTGGGGCGATGAAAGTGCAATCCACGGGCCGGAGACTCCAATGGATGCCACCACGAAAGACCCTAAGACACCGACATCGTCGAGCGGAGGTCCAGTGCTCCTCGCGCCGAGACCGCAGAGGTAATGGGCCCACGGGAGGTTGAGACTTCCTGGTAAAGAAGTTGGCGAGAGAACATCCCTCCCGCTATCATCGACTATCCGAAAAGGAGATAAGCGCGCTTCATGATTCCCGTGATAATCCCGATGTAACCTTTCTCGGGATCAAGACAACGAAAGCCGAGTCATCCCCATGATACTCCTAAAAGACTCACCGCCGATGTTCCAAGCACGAGCAAGTCTCGATCCCAAGACTACTCACAAACCTTTAATTTTGATGATGAGCCACCAATGGAAATCTCATCATCGCCTCGATGACGCTCGATGCCGAGGACCACCCACTAATCGAGAAACCACTGAGACCAACGGTTGAAAACAATGAGCTTAGCAAGTCGGGTCCACTTCACAAAAGACCAAACCGAGACAGAGTCCACCGCGCAGCTCCCCAAGCCGCAGAGGTTCGACCCTGGGTGCTTGAACTTCACGCACACCTCTCATCATTGAACAAATACCACCTTGGCCGTGATGATTCCTTTATAGAATCTTTTCCTTTCTCTCTAGAGGTACCCGACCTCCCGAAGAGTCGAGAACGAGCTCGCACGCTCCACAAACAGCCTCCCGTTATTCCATCGTGTACCATTGTTCCAATGACATGACTTTGACGCGCATGGCCATCACCGAATTCAAGACCAATCAAGTTCGCGAGGTGTTCAAGGCATTATTTGCCGAGATTGAACGGATGGAGAGGCATCGCCTCTATGCGGACATGCGATCGACAACAGAGATGCTAATCTTTATCCGACTTAAGAGGCATAACAGTGATCGTGAACGGGTGGCAACAACAAAGAAACAATGCGTGTGGAACAAGTTAGATACTTCAGACATTGTTCAACAAGCCGTATGGAGAGCCGAGAATGCCGATGCAAAAACGGTTGAGAGAACACATTGAGCACATGCATGAAGCTCACACCGCCGAGATAAAGTCGCATGCAAGTGAGCAAAATAAAGAGTGATCTACAACGCTTTGGAAAACCATGAATAGAAAATTCAGCCTTCTACGGCCGAGATGAAGTTAATTTCAAAGAGTCCAATGCTACTCGATCCAATTTCATGCCGCATACCCGCACAGCACTGGATTTAACTCGACCATCGCCAGGTTCGACTTCCCGCTTGCAAGATGTTTCCAGTGTCCCTCTTTTGATGATGCCAAAAAGGGGAAGAGGAATACCTTAAAGCATGTAAGAGATCCGGTTTAAAAGAGGATGCAGGGCTAAGGGAAAGACATACCGGTGAAGCCGAAACAAAAGAAAGGAAAATCCGCTTGGGGAAGGATCGAAAGATGTGACTTGATGATCGCGACAAACTTCCCAACAATGTCTTGTCACACACCGACATTATCGTGAGCAAACTCCCCTCATGATTTCGCCACTCCAACACTCGCTATATCTATGGCCGAAAAGAGAAAGAAACAATTGAAGCAGGATGGAAAGTTGGAAGAAAAATGATGCCCAAGTTATGAACATCTTGAAACAACATGGAGGCATTCCAAGAGACAAGAGACACTTATGCCATCTCGCATGTTGGACAGAGCTACCATCGCTGATGAATTTAAAACGCCGCATCTCAAGGATACTTTGCAAATATGTCTACGGCTCAAGCTGGACTTGACGGGAAAAGTGGTCTCACGTTATGTGAAGAAGCCGACAGCAAACAGACTACCATCACTACCGGGTCACTCCGCCGGGTCACTCACCGAGTTAAGACCCCAAGACAATACACGCCGCAGGTATGGGCAAGCAGCTGTGGACAAGAGGTTTCGCACCTGTGCCTCCGCCAAAACATCAACACGAGATCCGTGCAAGAAAGAGGATCTCATCGGGCCGGGTTTGACCAAATAGCAAACTTGCAAGTGGCTAAAAGAATGTAGTATGCAAAAAGAATAGAAGAAAACAAGAGACAAACTCAAATGCATGGGAGGAAAGACAAGAAAGATTAAGAAGAGATGAAGTCCATAAAGGCATATGAAAAGTTAAGAAAAGAATTGACGATGAGAAAAGAAGAAGAGTTAATGGGTAAGATGTCGAACAAGATGAAAGTTAAGGAGACAATGAAGGAGATGAAGTGTTGTTGTCCACCCCTTCATGTATTTTATGATGTAAATACATACTATGTAAGTTTTCCGCAATAAAGCTATAAATTCTTTATTTTTCTCGTGTACAAATGTTTGCCCGATACACCTTGTAAATAACAGGTAAAAGAAAATGTTATAATCAATAAAAAGATTGATTTACGCGATACATTCTATGTGAATACACTATCCAGATGATTCTTTGCTATTCGTGCATTTTTGAATGGTTTAAGTTTTGCATCATCAAAAAGAGGGAAATTGTTAGGAAATTTATTGTTTAGATTTTGATGAATGCCATGTAAAACTTAGAATAGGAAGTTGGCACCCCATTTTGTTGTAAAATGCATTGAATAAACAAAGCTGGCCGAGCCGAGCTAAGTCACCACGCCCCCAACATGCAAGAAGACAACCGAGACTAGAATGAAGACTCCGCGAGACAAATTGAGTATGGCAAAGAAGAGTAGTAGAACTCTATCAAGCAAGACGAGATGCACTGAAAGGAGATCACCAAGTCAACTCAAGAAAAGCCAAGTCTCAAGCTTGAAGTGACAAGAGTCATCCACGATTGAAGTCGACTCTAAGTCACCTGGGGAAAGCAAAGAAATGCGCTAACAAGTCGAGATAATCAAAAAGATCCGTCGTGAATGTAAATCAAGAGAATTACTTAAACAAGTAATATCTCCATATCACCTTTCTGAGTGCTCAACCTTGCATGCAAAAGGAATGAACCAACGGGAAGCACTACACCGTGTCGAACTCCTCAAAAGGTGAAAACAATTCATACGAGGAAATGGCAATTCCAAGGATCGCAACAAGACAAGCTAACGACGCAAGTGACTTTCAAAAAAAGCCTATCTCTTCAACGGGCAAATTTTTGAAAAAGATCACTATAAAAGGTCGAGAAAGTTTATTTGAGAAAAAAATGACAAAAAGAGACTAAGAACCAAAAAACGCTCAAGCAATTATTAGAAAATCAAATATTCTCAATCCTCAAGCCTACACTACTAACATCAATCCAACACTCACCATCGTGAAGGAAAGATAACTTCAATCGCCTGAAGAGGAAAATACCGAAAAATCAAGGGGTCTACATTCCACTAAGATTGTGTAATGTTCAAGGTCGAACTGTTTCCTCGAGCTGGAGGCTTCGTGATCAAATCCAAAGAGCTTGGAGCAAGCGAGTCAGAGTAGCAAGCGCACCGCCTGCGCAAGAAGTCGAGCCGCATGAAGCCAACCGAGTGATCGGGCGCGCTCAGATCGAGTCCCAAAGGATCAAGTCACCGTGGTGATCGCACTTTGATATCCGGACTCAAGTACCACTTTGTATACCGATCACACCCAGTGGATTCCTCCAGAGTTGGAGAAGAGAGGAGTAGAAGCACTACCCCATCTTCGAACCTCTATAAAAATTTCATTGGTCATTTACATTTCAAAGACTTTAATTCCTCGATCTTAATTGTTTAAATCACGATAAATTTGCTATCCACTTGATAATTTCTAAGACTAAACCAAGCACTAAATCCTCGCTTAACCAAACTTAAGTGGTGTTAAGTCTTCCAATAAAAACAAACCACGCTTGAGTTAATTTAGAATTAATGCATGAGTTATTCCATCAACAAAACATTGAGTCCGAGAGAATAACTCTACTGACAACTAAATGATGTCCACCAAGGACACAACCAGTGGTAGTATCAACTCTGAATATTTAAAATGACTAAATCGAAATTTGCAAGGTTTATTCAACCCCTTCAAACCTTACACTTACACTCCCTTGGGACTCACAATGACCTTCAAAATGAATTCCAAAGCATACGTTAAATACAAAACATGAAAAAGAATTACTGCTTTGAAAAATGATAAGGATAGCTTTATTTACTTCCTTCTAATCACTATCATGTGCTCACACCACCACTTGATAAAGTTAGAGACCTTGAGAAAGAAAAAAGACTTTTGTTGAGAATATTGATCGCATGAAAAAGGATCTATTAAAATCTAACCGAGTACCAATAAAATGTCCAATATTGTTGATATTCATAATCGTGATAGCGACTTCGATCATGTGTCCTAACGTTGTTAATCATATGAAAAAGGATCAAGTCACTATGCATATGGTCATTACGCTCCTAGAATTATTACTTGTTTATCAAGGGTAAAAATGGTCATACGATTAATTCTTGTCGAGCTAGAAATAGCTCTAATTATTGTTGGAGACCTAAAAGTCTCACTAATCCCAAAGGATCCAAACACACGAGGGTACCACAAAACAATGTCATATTAGGTACCAGACGAAATAATGATCAAAGAAAATTTACACCGCTGCCAAGCACATCAAATGACCATTTCATTTGATCAAAGGAGAAAACATTTTCAAAGCCAATTTCAAGAAGAGGATATAATCAAAAACGGGAAGAATATTAACTTGAAATGGCAAAGACATCATCAAGATGACTTTCAAAGAAGAAGAGACTATCAACAATGGGAAGGTAACAAATCTTGAAAATGGAGCAAATCAAAGAAGCCATCATCAACAAAGTAACTTCTCAGCGGAAGATATATCATCAACAACGGAAAATGGCACAACCTATGGAAATGGCGAATTCGTAACCCGTATCTCCCTATTTAAATATGCATTTTATTTTATGCATGCTTTTATTTCAGTTGTCTTAATTGCAAAATGAGTTTTCAAAGATTTTATTTTTTAATTAAGATCTTCAATATATGTTTGTTTTTAAAATATTTTTGAATGTGTTAAGACCTTATATGATGTTTTTAAAACTCTCAGGCACTTTTGTACTAAAGTGTGTTATCATCTTTTACGGATTTTTACGGCATTTAGCTTACTTGTGATATCTCCCAGCCTACACTTTATCATTATGATTTGTGCTAGATTTGTTTTAAGAATTGTGTAGATTTACATATTTTCACAAATGCCATTTACGTCATTATTTGTCAAGAAAGGCATAAATTATCGAGGCACGTTTATTTGTATTATTCTTACCTTATGCACTCTATATATATATTGCCATGTGCCTATGTGCTTGTCTTTTCACAAGATTTCATACAAAGTGCCATTAAGAGGATTTTTAGATTTTTTGAAAGGCAATTATTGATATTTGATCAATATATTTCATGGTCAACTCTGTTCAAATACTTCTTTTAAATGAGGTCTCAACTATATGCTATCGGATTTTCAAATTTCAAAAGAGACCTTTGTAGCCTTCTTAAGCTTATTTGAACTTGCATGATTTATTATTAGATTCTGATGATCTTCTAAATGCATAGTATGTGTTTCTTACTTATATAGTGTCTTTTTCTACTATGCTCTTATACAAGATATTTTGTGATCGATGATGAGGCATGTTCTACACTTGGGCTATTTTTCTTGCTATATATAGCGATGCCATTAATGAGTTTTTGGTTGTGTAGATGAGAATGAAGTACTCCAAATATTAGTTATCTCAAAATATTTGGATGTAAATGTTCTATCGTGAACACCTTAGGATCAATTGGATGCCCTATGATGATAGGTGATGTAAGACAAAAGTGCGGGTATTCAAACAAAACTCATGACCACTGGGCGCAAATTGGTCGAACTAAGGCGGTGTTAGTAGTTGAAGGTATTTTCAAGAAGAAGGTAATTAATTTTGATGTAACATTTGCACACATAGCACATTTAGTAGCTATTGCATTTTACTTGTCCATTCTTGTTTTAAGAAAATTTCAAGCTTTACCAAACGGATGTTAAATCCAATTTTCTAAACGGTTTTATTCAAATATAAGTCTCATCGAATTTAAAATTTAGGCCAAATGATTTTTATAAAAGGCCTGCATTTATTGATAGACTTAGCTTATTTTTGCAAAATAATTTTACAAAAGTTGTAAATTGATACTACACTTTGTTTTGAAAAAGGGCGTGCTGTTTACTTGTGCAAATTTATGCTGATAATATTTATGGTGCTACTAATAAATATTTGCAAGATATTTTTCCAAGTCAATGCAAGGTGAACCTAAGATGATCATGATGAGGGAAGCTCAAATTTGATCATTGAATTCAAATTACTCAATGCCAAGAAAATGGTTATATTTCAAAAGAACTCTTGAGCGAGTTAAGATCGGGCTAAAGAAAACTATTTCAACTTCTACAAGCTAAAGATTGACAAAGGTTGAGAAAGGCATATCGGCCGACAAACAAATTTATGTATATTTTCTTGTATTATTTCTATAGACTCGACATTCCATATGCCTTATGTCTATATGCTCGACTTCTCAAAAACTATCCCAACTAATCTCAATTGTCGTTAAAAGAAATTTTCAAATATTTGAAAGGCACTTCTTCTATGACTTGTATATACATAGCTTTAAAATGTTCTTAGTTTTCGATAACAAGTCCGGTGATTTATTATACGGTTTTCCGTATTCAAAATATAGTTCGTCATAATCGAACTAAACATATTGAGATTCGACATTTTTTTCGGGATCGCACGCTTAACAAAACTTGAGTAGGCGACTGCCTCAAGCGATAATGCGACTCTTTTAATCATATACCGAAAGATTTAAAATCCATTTTGAGCTGGATTATAGACATAATGTATATCGAATTAAAGTCTTACGTTGCATTTTGCACGCTTTCTAAAAACTGGGGCTTAAAATCGGATTTTCGTTGAAAATTCTGATTTTATTAAAACCGGCAAGACAAGGTCGATGAGGTTGAGGGCAACCGTCGTTTTCAACATCGACCGGCCGCCTCAAACCACGCATCATTTAATTTCCTAAGCAAAATTTTGATTAAACCGCTCGCTCTCATGCCTTAGTCATTTTAATCATTTTTGCCACGCCATTTTTGCCATTTTTCACACATTTCACTTCAAATGTGTTTGTTGCATAAATTATATATTTTGGGGGATTGTCTAGTCGACTATCATCATCATTGCTCGCCTTTACCGATCGAATGGTAAGAATTTTCACTTTCTTTGCTCAATCAATTTGGGTCAACCCTTTGAGCTGCGTGGCTTTCAGATATTTCTTGATGAAATTATCTTATGATCAATGATGCTTAGTTGTTATGTTGTATTGTATGATGTTTGATATGAATTGGTGATGAAATTTTTGTCTTGATTCATTTGCAAGGGCTCATACAACTTCTTTTTAATTTTTACGCCCACAAAGTGTTCGATAAAACGTTTCAATGAAAATTTCATCACTTACATGATTCTCTAGTTTCCAAATATCTTTTATATTTATGTGAGATAATGTTTTGCAAATCAAACGAGCTTTTCATAAGCTTCTGTCAAATGATCGACTTTTCCTCCTATTTGGTCTATAAGCTTTCATGTTCAAATAGCTCGATAAATCGGTAAAATTGGGCGCACTTTTGATATGATAATATGATGTTTTTATCGTGGCTAACATTCTTTTGATGATTCCAAAGGGGGAGAAACAGGTTATGTTTATTAGCTCATATAAGCTAATATAAGAAAGTTTGTTATAAGTTGGGCTATTAAAAGCCATAAGTTGTGGATTATACTTAGTCCATTTGTTGTAGTATGGACTCATATTCATGTCTAATGATGTTTTGTCGACAGGGGGAGCTTATAAGCTCTTGTACTTAAGATCAATATGTAAAAGCTAAGCTTTTAGCTTTATGGGATGATTGCTTTTACATTACTCTTGTTGTGCATTTTGATAAGGTGAGCTTGCAATATGTGTCCGA
Organism: Rehmannia glutinosa; assembly: GCA_016081115.2. NCBI lineage: Eukaryota > Viridiplantae > Streptophyta > Magnoliopsida > Lamiales > Orobanchaceae > Rehmannia > Rehmannia glutinosa. The sequence goes on along the minus strand of CM071926.1, from coordinate 68,277,294 downwards.
AATCTCTTACTCCCATCCTTGTGATTATATTGCGTGAATGTTGTCGCCACAACTGACAGTTCCTTTAACCTAGAAATTGTTTTGTTTTTCAAATCAACTCGTTAAAATTGTTTTGGTTTGTAATCATCAAAAAGGAGATTGTTTGATAAATGGTTTTATCATGATTTTGATGATTTTGTTTTTTATACCAAAACAATGGTTTTAAAGGTTGTCCTAATACTCCTAAATGATTTAAAAATGGTTTTAATATTTTCCGGAGATTTCTTCAAGTTTTTATTTTAGACAAAAATTGGACAACACATTTAATGATTTTGTATCAACGGGTTTTTACATCCAAACTTTGTTTTCAATGTTGTCTAAATATCCGGACCGCGTCCAAAATATTTTCACCATTTTTCTGAGTATTTCTTGAAATTTATTTTCATATAAAATCGACAACACTTTTATTTTGAGGTCAACCGCCGCCGTGATAGTGGCAACCTGCATTTGAAAGTTGTGCAAAAACGTAAAAACTTCATGTTTGGCAAGAAAATGGTCGCAGAACCCCATAGTATGCGGTCGACCTATAGGGCGACCGGTGACATGGGAGCAAAAATTGATACGTAACTCCGCCTTTCGATTTTTTAGTTTCAGGCACGTCATATCATAGGGACGACCTGGCCGAACCCACGCTGACGGCCGCCTGCGGTAAATGTTGATACGATTATTTCAAACTTATTTACGTGCGCGGCATCGCCCCATGGTTTGACAAAGAAAATTCTAACCGTTGTGCAAAAGCATAACTTTTCCCTAAATTGTGGGATTGATTTCTAAAGCCTATAATCTTGATTTTAATTGCATTTTTTTTGTAGATATCGATTCCAAGAGGATCCTTATCAAGTATCAATCATCTCCTATAAATAGAGGAAGATTTACAAGACAATAAGAGAGAACACAACACAACAAGATATACCAAGCAAACACTTGATTTCATTGTTATTATTCTTGTTGTAATTTGCCTAGCTTATCACTTCTTCACATCCTCGAGGTCTAGTGTTATTCTTGATTACACTTGCACTAATCAGATAATTCATTATCGAAGTTGTAATCTTGGATTTTGGTAATCATTCAACACAAGATATCCTTGTGAGTGTTCTTGTGGTAAGAACACACTTGGGTGATCTAGTAAAAGTGTAAGAAGATTGTGGTAATCTTCTTGTTGAGGTGTTGAAGAATTTGGTATCTTTCTGGCGTCAAGATGTGGTAATCTTCACAAGGTGCCGTTGGAGATTGTGGTAATCTTCAAGAGAGATTGTGGTAATCTCAAAGGTGGTGTTGAAGAAGAGTGGTGCTTTCATGTGTTGTAAGTTGAATTTGTATTAATTTTGGTAATTAATAAAATCTTTTTTTTCTTTTTGAAATCCATCCCTGATATACCGGGTGGTAGAGGATTAGGCCCTAGGTGGGTTCAACCTCTTTTAAATCGACGTGTGTTGTTTACATTCCACACCTTTATTATTGTCATTTGAGCATTCGATTTGAAAAAGAGGTAAAATCGGAAAGATGGAGATAATCTATTCACCCCCCTCTAGATTATCAGAAATGCCGCCGACTTCTACATACTCTCTCCATCTTTAACTCAAGAGTGTTCTGCCTACTTTGCCTTTGGTGAATCCATTATCCGTCAAATTGAGATAATGTATCATACCATGCTCTTGGTGCTTGTTTCAATCCATAGAGCTTTCGAGTCCGTACACCTTATCTCCAATGGTCTTCTCGCTTCAAAGCCTGGAGGTTGTTCAACATCTTCTTCTTCTTCCAACAAACCATTTAAGAATGCACTTTTCACATCCATTTGATATACAAAGAAGTTCTTGTGTGCAACATAGGCAAGAAACATTCTTATTACTTCTAATCTTGCAACAAAGAGCAAAGGTTTCAACAAAATCTATTCCTTCTTCTTTGGAAATACCCTTTGGCTACCACTTCTTGAGCTTTCATTATAACCTTCCTCATTCATCTTGTTTCTCAAAACCCATTTAGTGCCAATAACATTTTGATGGGTTGGTCTTTGCACCAATTCCCATACTTTGTTTCTTCAAATCATTCAAATTTCTTCTGATGGTTTGACCCAATGTGTGTCATCCAATGCTTGACACATCTTTGTGTTCTATTTTGGGAAATAGAAAACAAGTGAACATAGTTTCTCGCTGGATGCCATGGATCTGCTCCTCTACACTTACATCTCTCTTACATCTCCACGACTAGCTCGCGGATGGTCTCCTCTCACCATTCACATCGTTGGAGTAAGTCACCTGGTTCGGGCTGTTTTGCAATGTGGTTGTCTTAAGTAGCTCTCTCATCATCGCTACCGCAGATTTTCCAACGCTTTGGAGATTCAACTATTTCACCTTCATTCGACACCATCTACCAGCCTTCAACATGTGGACTCTTCAAGATAGTCGCCTGATTTAGCTTATCGCCTAACTCTTCAACGCCTTCTCCATTTACACAGTTCATCAAACACCACGGATGGATACTCTTCAGAACCATGCCCTCTTTTGTTCAAGACTTCTATAGGTTTACTTTCAGAAACAGTATCCCAAAAGATACCTTCATCGCCTTTAGACAAAAGCCTTTGATTATCCTTTCATTGTTGTGGGATTTAAACATTTACATCCAAATATTCTAAAATACCAACATTCGCTTTCTCCCCGTCAAATTTCAAGGTGAGTCTTTGTCACCGCTTCTATTTATCATGCATCTATTTTTATAAGAGATGCGTGATTGATGGCTTCACTAAAATCTTTTGGCAATCCAATTTCAGCCTAACATGGTCCTTCATCTTCCTGGTAGAGTTCTTTCTTTTCGCTACTCCATTCTCGTTTTGGAGTCCTTGTCGTGAGATAATTCACGAGCAATACCATTTTCAACATAAGATCGGAGTTATTATTCCATTTACAAATCCTCGCTCCGCTATCGATCTTATCTTTATAATGGTTTGACTCTTCTCATTTTCAACTCTTTTTCATCATAGTAATCGCGAAAGTTTCTTCTTCTTTACACAATGAAGATTGTCCATGTATATTCAATAATCATCCACCACTACTGGGAGTGTATTTCTTTCCACTTATGCTACTGCCTCAATCACAAATAAGTCCATATGCAAATATATGCAATATCTCATGGATGATGACTTCTCTTAATGATGATTTTCGATTCGCTTCCATCCGCATGCATCACAAACACTTTCCCTTCACACGGAGTTAGTAGTTTTCTTGGCAGAAACCTGCAAGCTTGTTAATTGTCTTGAAATTCGATGACTCATTTTCAGACCACGTACCAACTTGATTCGGCTGTGCTCTTTTCAACAGACAAGTGCTTGGTGGCAAAGAGGACCAATCTACCACATACATGTTCTTTGTCTGGATCCTGCAACACTACTTCATTTGATTTAAATTGTCTTCGATTTGGCACACTCCCATATTGAATCCAACATTATAGCCCTTGTCACGTAGTTGGCCGATGCTTAACAAGTTGAAGTTGAGGCCTTCGATGGGAAGCAACATCCGTGATTTCTAATCCATTTTTCTTGATGGATCCAGAGCCTTATTTCCCCCGGAGCTTTCATTTCCTCCAAATATGACTTTTGACCTCTAACTTCCTTTCAGAATCTTTGACAGATTTTTTGCCCTCGTCATGTGTCCGGAAATGTACCCACTATCCATGTACCAGTTCCTTGGCACCACTGCCTTGAACCTACAATCAGGAAATTAGTTTTAGGTACCCATACTTGCCTGGTCCCAGGGGTTAGTGTCGTAAGATGATCCAACCAACCCAGCCAAATGATCCGACTTCTTAATATGTCGCTTACTCCATTCCAGGCTTCATAATCATAATTCACTTTCAAAATTCGTTTCGGGGGCTTTGTGTTCATACAACTGCCTTCTTTGGCTCCCGCATGGCCGTGGTGTGTGTTTTAGCAATTGCCTTTGGGTAGTGCTGTGATATCTTCCAGTGTAGTGCTTGGGTATATGTGGCCGATGATAAACTTTTGCCTTTGGAATGACTCTCACAGTTCTGATTCGCCATTTTCTAATGTATTCCATAGTTCAAGCACATTCACATTATTTCAATCACTAAGCCATAGCTTACCATTCCCATCATTCAGGTTCCTTTGATAGAACTTCCGATTCTGGGTAGCTCTGCTTTCTTCTTCATAGAGTACTGCTTGAAGTTTGGCTGAGGAACTCGCTAGATTTCTTTCTCACTGCCCTTTCACTACTCAATCGCTATTTTCCTTCCTTTATATCCAAGCGCCATTGCTTTGTGATCAGGCTTTTGGAATGAATGTGTGTGCAACATTTGGTGTCTTGGATTTTGAGATGCTTCATTACTTGAAGATCCTTTTTCCAAGATCACTCTTGGAGTTCGACCGCAAGTACCAAAAGGAATCAATCCTATGCCTGGCTCGGCTTCCACATTCGTTGCTCATGATAAGTGTCATCCAACGATTTAGATGCCTTGTGAATGAAGCAATCACATTTTGAGATCATTTTCTTTTCTATAAATATACCTATCTCACGTTAAATTAGCATTCTCAAACCTCTTCAACTCTTTGTTCTCATCAAGCATGACCAGAAAGACTACCTCAATACCGTGAGCTAAGACTGTTCTATTGCTTTTCCGATTTCATCAGCGTGTGAGGATTTAATGTGCTCAAAGTCTTTCATCATTTTGCCTAATGAATCATAAAGATCAGCCAGACGGCGTGTGTTGCAATCACTATCACTGGGACCGGTGCCGAGACGAGTTGTGAGCTTACCTCATCTTCGTCATGTTGTTCTTGCTCTCTACCATTAGACATATTAAGGCTTCTTCTTCGAGTTGTCACTTGAGTAGTCGCCTTCTTCACTACTTCGAAGCCCGTCGTTTCTTTTCACTTAGCCGTATCAATACCCCGCAGCTCAACATCGCTTTTTCCTTCGCTCTCTTTCCTCAAGACTCTTTCTTTCTTTTCTCTTCATTCCTCGTATTTGTCGACTACAGATATGGACAAAATGCACAGCAAAGTGTCCTGGTTCCGTAATTCCAACACAGTTTTCAACTTTTTGGCCTACTTCTCTCTCCCATTTCACAATGCTTTATATTCGACTCCATACTCACTTCTCTATTTCTTTGCTCATGCAAGATCCTCGATTCCCCGCACGCCGCTTTCTACTTCTTCTCCGTCATAGCCAACAGGTCCGCATCCTCATCACTTCCCGAGAGAACATCGAGGTGGGGATGAGTGTGATCAGCTGGTTCCAGTGAAGGACATATGTTTGGCTTTCTTAATGAGCTTCCACTCTCTTCGCCACCCTTCTTCTCCTTTCTTTTTGAAGATATTCCAAGATATCTATGCAAAGCTTCATCCAAATACTGACCATCGTGGTCAATCCGAGAAATTCATCAGCTCTTTCCTCTTCTTCAATAAATTCAGCTCCTTTGGAACTATTCCCTCGAGCCGACTAGCCTTCCACTTCCTCCATTCCTCGGCAGACGATTTTGGATGTCCGGATATGGGCGGAGATAGCATGATCACATCATCGCTATCATCTTCCTGCTACTTCTTTTCTCGTAGAATATGTAGCGTAGCTTGATGCTCTTCATCCTCAGCATTGTCTGCCGCAGCGGGGACACAAACCTATTAACGTGGAGTCTTAAATGGCTTCAAATTATATTTGCTTCTCTTGTTCCACCCACAAACTGGCCCCACCACAACAGACTAAGGCTTCATCAATAATATCTTGAGATTCTACTTCTCCAAATTGCCTCACGATCTCCTGCTCCAATTGAGCAGATCACCGTTTTCCTGCCTCCTCGAACGCTGAAGATTCTTTTTCTTCTTCTTTTGGTTTTCACTAGAGAACGCTCCGTTCTATCCTGCTCTCGACAGAAAGGCCTGGTGGTCGCTTAGAGTGTACCGCTCTTCTCGCCTCGCGCCTTCTTCTTCTTCATTCCTCGAGGCGTACTTCAAAGATTTCTTCTCCATCGCTGCTGCAGGCAGAGACACTGGCCAGGGGCAGTGTGACCTTTACCGCAGTGGGCAAAAGGATTTTCACGAGGCATCGGGGCTTCCCAAATTACAGGGGCAAACTTTCTTCTTCTGGAGGGGAGACAATGGGGCTTGCTTCCCTGGGGTCGGGCCACATTCTCCTCACTCGGTATCCGCCGTATAAGTTTCTTCTGAGCTCCTGAGAGATTCGACTAAACATCTTCATGATACGGAACGCTTTTCCATATCGTAGTTGGAACACCTTCACTCCATCACCGCAGCCAATGCCATACCGCGATTCTCCAATGATCCATCGTCTCAGCGACTTATTTCAAATATCTCGCAGTCTCGATGTACAATTTACCCCCGCTGTTGGCTTTTCCTCCATGATCGGCAGCCCATCACGATCGCTCGTTTTTGGACAACCGACAAAGCTTCCAAATTTTATCTACACACTTTGGCAACAATGTCCAACAACTTATGATAATCTTCCTTCGCAGCCTTCTATTAGCTTGTGGCAGTATAACCTTCGTAAAGACAAGCCAAAGCTCGCTACTTCCTTCCATGCCATCACCAGTTTACATCACTAAAATTTCCAAAGACTCCTTCTCGACTACAGCTAAAGCAATGCTCCGCTAGATCCTCACAGTTGATCGTAAACTCCTTTCCGCGGAACAGACTTGATGCTCGTGACGGCGAACTTCAGCCGCTCACATAAACCGAAAGCTTACCTCTTCAATCGTAGCAGTCATCCTCAAACTCCATTGTTAGAAAGCGGTCACTGCATTTCTCGCGATTTTGTCGGGCTATCTTCTTCACGGGTTTCATCGGAACCCCGTTTATCATCCTTCGAAATCCACTTCGGAGCCAGTATGATTTTCTTTTCCCAACTTAAAGGAAATCATAAAGAGTTGCCATTTCAGTGATTTTACCTAACGATTCGAGAAACTTCGTCAAGATTTGTGGTTTTTGAGAGAAAAAGCTTCGCTTTTGGAGAGATGTAGAACAACAGTAATGTGAGAGAGAAAACGAACTTAAATGGTATAGCTGACAAGGCGCAGCGGACGTGCATACGGCTTTTGAAATTTGACTGATCAACGACTGATTAGCACGCCGATTAGCATTTAATTACTCAGTATTTAATGCGCAGCATTTATATCCAATTATATGCTTTGTCGTAACTTTGATTGTACTGCCATTATTACGCCGACATCATCCTTTAAATATTCCCGCTATTAAAAATGACTGGGCGTTTTTGTCACTTAGCTCATAAATGACCTTACCTACTCCTT
>CM071926.1:68229480-68269857 GCA_016081115.2 Rehmannia glutinosa | reverse complement strand
GTAGTGGAGGAAGAGGTTTGAGACCTGGACCTCTGCCGAAAATATAGAATACATAGATCGAGGAAGAAAGGAGGGATCTATTGGTGGAGTTTGTGAAGTAGCCAGACTGTAAGTGGCGAACAATCGAGTATGTAAAAGAGAATCGAGGAAGAGAATAAAAGACAAACTCAGGTTTGTGGGAAGAAAGACAAGAAAGAAAAAGAAGATATGGAAGGTATGGAAAAGCATATGAGAAAAGCGGTGAAGAAGAAAGAAGAAAAAGGTCGGAAGAAGACAAGGCGTGAGGAAAGAAGGAAGCGGCGAAGGAGATGAAGTGTTCATCCACACGCGTAATTTACTTTTGTAAATACATAAGTATGTAAATCTTATGTACATTGAATAAGAAATGCATAATTTCTCTATTTTCTTTGCGTAGACATAGATGGTTGCTACGATACACTTTATGCAATTTGTGTAAAGGACAAGAGAATGTTATGATCAATAAATAGATTGATTCTACGCATACATTCTCATTCTTGCACTATCTGTATGTATCTTTGACATTTACATTTTGTATGTATGCTTTAAGTTTTGGCATCATCAAAAGGAAATTATTGGGAAATTTATTTTTAGATTTTGATGAATGTCATGTAAAACAAATTTAGAAAGTTGGCACCCCATTTCTTTGTAATTTGCATTGTAATAGATAAAGGGCTCAGTGAGTTAAATCGGCTATGCTAAATATGCAAAGAAGACAATGGAGACTAGAATGAAGACTCACATTTGTGAAGGCGGTGAGTATGGCAAGGAAGAGAAGACAATAACTCGTGGAGAAGTATCCGTTGAAATCACGAGTTTGAAGTGTCGGTCAAGTCAAGAATAGCGAGTCTCAAGAAAGTTACTTAAACAAGTAATCTTCCATCTTGCCTTTCTTAAAGTGCTCGGTCGACGTGCAAAATGAATAAACCAATGGGAAGCCCATTTGCACTGTGTCGAACTCTGAAAAGCTGAAGGTTCATTCAATACGAGAGATATCAATTTCAAGAGGCAATAAGACAAGCCAGCGACCACAAGTGTCTTTTGAAAATGCTTTATCTCTTGGCGGGCGATTTTCAAAGAACACTATAAAAGGGTGAGAATCAATTTAAAAATGAGACATAGAGGTTACCTTGACTACGAACATTAAAGCTATCAATTGGTGTAACCTACAAAATATTCTCAAATCATTCAAGCAATCCTCGAGATCAAAAACTTGAAGGAAATCGATCAACACCTACGTGAAGGAAAAACGACCTCAATCGGTTGAAGAGGAAATATTTGAAGAATCAAAGGGGTCTACATTCCCTGAGGAGGATTGTAGAAAGGTTCAAAGGTTGGTCGAACTGTCTCAAGTTATTGGAGGGCTTCGTGATCAAATCAAGAAGCTTGAGCAAGTGAGCTGTATTAGCAAGGCAAGCGCCCCTTACTGTGAAGAAAGGTGATCGGACGAGAAGCCCGGTTTGTGTGACCAAAAGCATCTCAGGCGGAGTCGAAGGATCAAGTCGGTGTGTGATCAAGACTTGCATACGGGTGATAACCACTTTGTACTCGATCAATACTTAGTGGATTCCTCCGGGAGTTGGAGAAGAGAGGATTAGAAGAATTACCCCATCTTGAACCTCTATAAAATTTATTGTGTCATTTACATTTTATTACTTCAGTGCATATTATTTTATATCTGTTTGATAAATTTGCTATCAATTGATATTTAACAAAGTGCTAAAACCAAGTGTTAAAACAAACTTAAACCAAATTCAAGGGTGTTAAGTCTTATGTGAAAACATATCACGATTGAGTTAAGCCTTAGATAGCGGTGAGTTATTCTATCAGCGCTCGATCAAGTGCATTGAGTGGCTAACTCTGTTTGGTTAACTAACTTAAATCCATCAAGGACTTAGTTGTGAAGTATTAACTACGAACTATTTTTAGCGAGAGATGAGAATGCTAAGATGGATGTGCGGAGGGGCAAATATACTCTGCCCTCTCTCACACACTAGCACACACTTTTTCACACACACATACTGCTTTATTCTTCCACGTTTTGGGCGCATTCACACATTTGTTCAAAGAAATTTATCAATCGAGGAGTTTTAGATTCTTAGATTCTTTTTCTTTGTTCTTTGATCTTTTGCTTACTTTTTCGTTTTTATTAATGCATTCTTGTCTCTTTATTTTTGTCGGAGTTTTCCGCCTTCAATGGCGAATTCGGTTCTAGTCGCCGGAATACCCCTCAGAAAAAGCGTCATATGCAAATGTGGCTTTTCCGTCTCATCAATCCAAACCTCCTTTGATCCCCGAAGAATCGTTCCAATTGGCACTTACAATGAAAAAGATGGAAAGAAGGTTCTTGGTTTTCTTCTTCGGAGAATGACCTCATTGCGGCGTCACTGGAAGCTAACGCCGATTGGAAAATTTTCCTTCGCGATCCCTCACCCCAAAGGAATTGATTCGGATTTTCTGTGGCCCCGAACTTGAAGGGGACTTTCTCACTGGAGCTTTGCGAATTCTTCTCATATTATCATCAAATTACGGAGGAGGACTTTAATAAGTTATGGATGGGTACTCTTTGGTCGTTGGGGAATTGCCGTCGTGTGTTCAAGTGGACACCTTCGTTTAATCCGAAAATGGAAGCTCCTCTTGCGCCCGATATGGATTAAATCTCTAGGAGCTGCCTATACATTTTTGATCATAATGCTCTATTTGCCATCTGCAATATTATAGGTACACGCTTCAAGTGGACTCCCCTATGACATCTCGATCTCGATTATCTATGTACGGGCTTGCATTGAAGCTGGACTTATTGAAGGAAGAATTGAAGAGATTGTTCTTGAGTTCGATAATACTACGAGTTCAAAGATTATATATGAAAGGATTAGGAGTATTGTACCCATTGCAAGCATATTGGTCATTCTATGGTGGGATCTTTACATGAATGGGAATGTTACTCGTCCCACCACCTATGAGGCATCAACTTCCTCGGGGAGTAGGCTCGATGATCACGACCTCGAAGGGGTTAAATGGTAATATTGATAAGTTTAGGGGTGTTTGGGTATTCTAAGTTCTCGGGCGAAAAACCATAACCATTCGAGGAGTGCTAATAGGCATTTGCTCAAAATCATGAATGGATCTGGTAAAAAGAAAGGACCAAGAGAAAGCGGGATTGGTTTCTAAGGAGTGTCTGAAATTAGCCAACAAGTCAAAACATACCTATTTTCTTTGATAGTCCCCATATCTTTGAAGGATCGCACTAATCGTTTTTGATGCGGTAAATAGCGATTTTCAGCCATTGGATTCCTCGTCACTGTGTCGAGGCGGATAAGGTTAATGACTTACATCGGATGACGGTTTGACTCCTGGCAGTGAATAAAAATGCGGTAGCGGCGTGGCGATTCTTTAGAAAAGAGCTTATGGCAAAAGTCGAAAATCACAATAATTTGAGGCGACAACTCGTGCGTGAAGGTACATTCTCGATAATGGAAATTCCTATAATATAATAAAAATTGATTTTGCTCAAAAAAAAAAAAAATCGGTTAGCGGAGGAAGCATGCGTTCGTAGTTAATGGATCTCATCGATGTCTTAATTATTCTATTCAACTTTATCTTCTTTTGAGAAGAATAAAGATCGCATAATTCGTCATGCCGTCGGTGAGACTTGAGTCAGCTGAGGAATGTCCTCGGGTCCACCCGTTTAAATTTACAAATGGCTTCTTTTTGAATTTGGAGAATACTCTGTTAGGCCCCACTTTTTGTCATCGATTATATGTTTAATATTGGGCGAAATTGTTCTTCCGCGAGGATTTGAATATATCCAAAATAGTGGGTGACAACATGATTAACGGCTCGGAGTTTTAGCCAGTGGTACGGCGTGAATAAGGGTGTAAAGGTGGCGCATTTACGATTTCATACCCCCCTACATTTTCGACATCTTCATCACCTTTGGAGGGTCTCATTGGCCATTTTGATAATAATGATTATTGAAGGTCCCACAAACACACCTTTCCATGCAAAGGTGGATTATGACCAGCCCACTTTGGTTTCTAGCTTAAGCAATTACAATAATCCAAGCACTCCCCCTCCCGTGTGTGGCGGTCAACAAGGTGGCGGGCCCTAGTGTTTTTGTCTCCTTTGGCAACCCGTACCTCTCCATCCTCTGCGTCCGTCATACTGAGGAAAAAAGCACCGGCATGATAACTTGGACCATCAATGTTATTCTATTGGGAGGCCACATGTGTCTTGCAATCTTTAAAGGCCCACATCGATCAAAAGTGGAAAATAACATGCAGCATATTTTGGACTTTGGTAAAAGCAATTTGCATAGCCCATACCCCCACTTGCCCCTCACGCGCAGAACCCGCCATTTGTGTGGAACAAGATGCTTTTTGTCCCCTTTGAATAACTCGGCCTATAAACTCTTTAATATGGCCCTAATCCCCTCATTGCCTTGGATTCGCACGCCAGGATGATGGATCGCGTGCTTTATTGGGCCAAAATGCTTGCCTGCACATTGCCCAAGTTCTCCCACCCATCAGGCCCCACCCAGGACCCGCCCTTTGGATCGCCTTGTAGCGACCCATCGGCATATGGCCACATATGTGCTCCACTGAGAACGATATGCGACCACTCCCCTTGTTGCTAGCTTGAAGCCCAATCGTCCAACATGATCGGCTCGAAGGCCCAATTGGATAGTTTCCCACTGCTTTGTCTCACCGAGCCACTCAAATTGAACCAAACTATGTTGGAGACCCCTTGAATAGTGAAAAAAATTAATTTTGGATGGGAAAAAATTGACACACAATTGCGCAAGGATGGAAATTGTGCATTTGCTAAACATCGGATAAAATAAAAAAAACTCGGGGTTGACAAAGTCTCGAAATCGACAAAGAAGACTACAAAGTCGGGCAAATTGGTTCATAATTTTCTCTACAAAGGAGGAGCGAGCAACGACCCCACATTCGATCAGTGTTTCTAAATCCTCTTCTCATTCTAATTGTTAATTATATCGATTAAATTCTTAACATGGAATGTGAGGGTATTGCTAATCGGGTAGCCAGCGTCATTTGCATCGTTAATTTCCCGTCATAAATTGCCTTTTGTTGCGCTTTTAGAACCTATGACTTTGCACGAGTTTAGTTTCTATTATGCGTAGATTTGGCTTTGATGATGGCTTATCTAATTGTTCTAATCATATCACGGATTATGTCTCTTTGCTCAATTACATTTTGACATTCTTGTTGACCATACACAAGCTGTTGCCTTTGTAGGTTGACATCTTCTTTGTTGCCTCGGCTATTTATTTGACTTTTGTGTATGCTAAATGTGATAGAGTAGCTAGATATGTTTTGTGGGATACCTTGCGTGAGATTGCGATTAGTATGGAGGGTTACCCTGGCTTGTTAGTGGTGACTTTAACATTTTTGCATGATCACGAGAGGATTGGTGGCTCTTGATAGTCGATGAGATGCTTGATTTTGCCTATATGATTGCGGATTGTGAGTTATTTGATGCGGGTGTGAAATCTATCTTTCGTGGGCTAGAGGTGGAGGCTTAGGAGAGGGCAGTAGGGCTTTGTATAATGAACAACTTTGGTGATATGTTTACTTAACACATTTATTCGCATTTATCTCGTGTTCGCTCGATCATGCTCCTTTACTCATATCGTGTCGATTTTACACCGCATGTGCCTTATTCTTCCTTCCGATTTTGACATATGTGGATACGTCACCATACTTTTTGCGGGTTGTCGAGCGTGGGGACACCCAGTGGCTGTTTTGGAATGAGAGCTTGCGGCCTGGTGAATAAGTCAGCGGATTTCGAGATTTGGAATCACCAGGCGTTTGGTAATGTTTTGTCGGGTTAAAGTGGTGATGGCGGTTTGATGCTTCAGTGTTTACGATAGAATCCGTCTCGACTCATCAGTGAGTTACATCGTTGTGTGGTGAGTATGAGCTTCGTTTGAAAATGGAGGAGGATTTTGGCGCCCGAAAAGCGCATTTGTTAAGTGGGCGATCGAGGAAGCGCAACACTAAGTTTTTCCGCGGTTTGTTAAGCGAAGCGGTGTCGCACTAGGATCCCGCTCGATTGGCGATGATGGGGTGGCGTTCACGCGCGAGATTACGGATTGGAAGTCGGCGATTCGATTCTTTCGATCTTATTGACTTGACTTGGAGTATCGACTCCCGCTGTCGATGAGTTCTTTCCCGGCTTCACGATTCCGTTGATCTTGATGGACTTTGTCTTTATCTCGAAGCTCGGGAGGTTCGCGATGCGGTGTTTGGGATTGATCCGTCTAGTGTTTGGGGCACGATGGATTTTCATCGTTGTTCTTTCAACCTTTGTTGGGATTTAAATCGGATCGGATGTCGAGGATGCGGTGGTTGACTTTTTCTCGGGTAATCTCATGCGTCCACGTTCACGGCTACATCCTTAGTTCTCATTCAGAAGGTTCCTCACCTCGGAAGTGGGCGAGTTTAACCGATTGCTTTGTGCAAGCGTGGCGAATAAGATTATCTCGAAGATTATGAGCAGCGGTTGGTCCGATTCTGCGCTTTGATTGTGTCGTAGAATCGGGCTCAGTGGTTTCACACCCGGTCGTGTCATCTCGGATAACATATTGCTCGCGCGAGCTTATCCGTGATATCGACTTAGCCACGGATATTCCTAATGTGGTGATGAAGGCTGGATATGGCTAAAACTTATGATAGGTGCGATGGGATTTCTGTATCGGTATGATTCACATGGGCTTCCCCGTTCGGTGGATTGATATGGTTGGCGGTATTTGTATTGAGCAACTTTGTGGCTTCTGTCTGGTTAATGGTATCCCACGGATATTTTCCTTCGACTCGGGGAGGCTGCGGCGGGGATCCTTTATCTCTGCTCTGTTTGTTACGTGGCGGAGTATTTATCCAGAGGATTGGACTCCACTATTAGCCGACAGAGATATGATTTATCGGACGCGACGAGTTTCCGGTGAGCGCATCGGCTATCTTGATGATGTGGTTATCTTCACGAGGGCGTCGAGGATGGTTTTAGTCACGTTGAGACACTTTTTGGAGCACTATGCACTCTTACGGGCGGTGGTCGATGTCGAGAAGAGTAGTTTCTTCTTAGCCCCACGTTACATTGTGGGTGGGAGCACATGGTGCTTGGTGGCCCGGCTTTGTTCGCGATGACTTACCGATGACTTATTTGGGTGTCCCTGTTCAAGGGCGTATGGCAAAAAACTCTTCCTCGGTGATTGAGGATGTTGGATAGAGTTGCGGGGTGGTCGCGTCGACATCTCTCCTTTGGTGGTAGGCTCGCTCTTGTCGAACACGCTAATGGCCACCCGTTGCATATTCTTGGTCAATGCGGCCGCCAAAAACGATTCTGCGGCCCATTGGAAGCGAGATCATGGCTAGATTCTTTTGGGGATCTATGCGGGACGAGAAGAAGACTCATTGGATCGGTTAGGATATTATACGCCACCCTATTTACGAGGGGGCGGTTTGGGGTTGCGCCGACTTTACGATATTCTTGACGCCTTGATTTACAAGTTGTGGTGGAGGTTCGCGAGGCCATTCGTTGTGGGCTCAATTCTTGATCGGCAAATCTTATTCAATGATAGGCTTGGTCTCCTGTAGAGCCTCGTAACACATAATCATAGTCATCGATGGAAGCGCTTGGCGGATCGGTATTCGGGCCCGGGAGCGGATTTTTTGGTCTATTAGCGGTGGTAGCGGGTCGGCTTACGGATGATATTTGGCTTGGACCACGGGCGCTTACGGATCATTGTTTGGATCGACCTTTGGGGCACATGATAGTTGATTGGTTTATTCGCGATGGTGAGTGGGATCGCGATAAAGCTGCAGTCTTGGTCTCGGATGTGGGCTTCTGAGAGTCTCATTGAGGATATATCAGGGTTAGGTCTGCGGGGAGTGCGAGGATATCATGCGGTGGATGCTTACCTCTCACGGTGGGTTCTCTATGTCTTACGCAGGGATTCTCTCGGGGGTAGAAATGCTCGAGATACATACGCGTGCCATTTGGAGCGATGCTCTTATCCCTACTATCTCCATATTCCTTTGCGCCTCCTTGTGTCGTCTTCTGTGGATATCAAGCTTGAGGCACGTGGCACTTCCCTTGCCTCCGCGTTCTTTGGTGTTGCTTGAATAATCCACACTCTTCTCCTCAGTCGAATCTATCCCTCACCTCTTTTTGATGAATGATCTTTGTTCGATCAGTGTGGAATCACTTTCTTCCTTGGTTTGACACTACACTTCCACACCAGCGATATGATATTGTTCCTCTCGATACGGAGGAACGCACACACGGATCACACACGAGGCACTTGGTTTCTTGGTTCCACTGCTTGATTTTATGGTTTTGTGCGGGCGGAAAGGAATAGTGTCAAGCATCGACAAATTCCTTTCTTGGCATCTCACATTATTTGGCGAGTGGAGCGGTATCTGGGATCTTGTTTTTTAGGTCGGCGTACGAGCCCGTCAGTTAATGCAGATGTTTCCCTCTTGTTGGCTTTTTGCGGTGCTCCACCACGGGTTCCACGGAGCCGAGGATGGTGATTTGGCGAGCTCCTCGGCCCCTCGGTCAAAGGCGAACACGGATGGTTCGTTTGATCGAGCACATTGATTCTTTGGCGGAGGGTTTGATCGGAGATCATTTAGGCGGACTTATGTTGGCGTTTCACAGTTCCTTCCCGGGCGGTGTCTAGCTTCCATGCCGAGCTACTAGCGCTTGAGATGGGATTGCGGCATGCCCGGCGGTTCTCACTTGATTTGGATCGAGTTGGGCCATGGCGGTGGTCACCCCGATCAACCACGGTGGCACTTGGCTCTTGCGAGTTGACATACCACGTTCGCATTCGGAACATCTTTGAGGACCTTGATGCTCGATTTCCCACATACGAGAGAGGGAATCGACCCGGCGAGATCACCTAGCGGAGTTGGGAGCTGCTGCCGCCAGCGATCGCTTTGTTGATGAGGGCACGGCCTCTCACCACCTCTAGCTCATTCGGATGGACGGTTGGGATACCGAGCTTGATTTTCATAGATCATTGGTTCTCATTGTATTTTTAGATTCTCATTATGATAGTCTTTCTAGATATCTTAGTGATAGGTTATTTGTTCTTTGATTTTCTCCCGCTTGTGGGCATGACATTGTATGACATTTTGATTATTTGATATACGGGTAGGGGATCACGCCTCAATCCCCCCACCCCAGGGGTGTTATTTTGCTTTAAAAAAAAAAAAAAAAAAAAAAAAAACTACGAACTATTTTAAAAGGACTAAATCGAAAAGTTGGTAAGGTTTATTCAACCCCCCACTTCTAAACCTTACTCTCACACCCAGGGACCTCTGAGCCCCTCGATTACTTTTCAAAGGAAACTTTAGTACTTAAATATCGGGTCCCGAATGAATTGGATCGAAGGGCTCGAGGAATTCTTAAGATCGAGCACACTACAAGCGGGACCACAGGGAAGCGAGAGAATACAAACAAGGGCTCCTAGGTTTGAGATGATAGGGGATGACATGTATAAGAGGTCATTCGGGAGGCTATTGCTTTGAAATGTCTATCTCCTTTGAGTATATATGTAATGCAAATACACGAAGAAATTGCGAGAAATCACTTTGGAGGCTGGTCACTTGCCCAAAAAATACAAAGGAAATAATATTTTGGCCTAGTGTGTGAAAGGCTATTGAATTTGCGAAGAAGTGTGAAATGCTAGTTCCACTCAAATTTGACTCATCAATGGCTACCCTCTTGAGGTAATTCTATATCATGTCCTTTCGATCAATGGGGAATAGACATTTTGGGTCTTTTTCCAATAGCAAAAGCCGAGAAAAATTTTGTTATCGTGGCGGTGGAGTATTTCACGAGTAGGTCGAGGAAGAGCGTGTTGCTAGGATATCGGAGCAAGATGTAATGGACTTTATTTGGAAAAATATTGTAAGTCAATTTGGATACCCCAGAGCTCTCATATCGATAACGGGACTCAATTTTAAGGAAGAAAAATCTAAGATTGGTGCAAAGAAATCAAGATTAAGCAAAACATTACAGCGGTGGGAAATCCTCAAGCTAATGGGCGGGGCACCGAGGTGGCTAACGGGATTATATTACAACATTTAAAATCTAGATTGGGCGCGGTCAAGGCGTGTATTGGGTAGAGGAGCTCTGGGGGTCCTTTGGGCACATAGAACTACGTCGAGGACATCCGGGGAGAAACACCATTTGGGTGGTGTATGGTTAAAAGCTATCATCAGGTAGAAATAGGAGAAGCCTCCCATAGGGTAGCCCACTATGATCCGTGCAAAATAAAGAAGGTCGATTGCTTGAATTAGAAATTATTGAAGAGAAGAGATAGAGCTCTTGTACAAATACAAGCGACGAAAGGAAGGATGCGGGCCGTATATGATAAGCGAGTGCATGAAAGAAACTTCCCAGTAGGAGACTGGTGTTGAAAAGAGTGGAGGTGTCAAAGCATGTGGGGAAGCTCAAAGCAAATTGGGAAGGCCCGTTTAAAAATGTGAAGATATTAAAGCAGGCACTATAGGCTTGAAAGCATGGAAGGAAAGGAGCTTCAAGGCCTTGGAATATTCACAATTTACGTAAGTTTTACACTTAGGTGTTATCTTTATTCTAAAATTTTGTAACGTGTTTTGAATGTATATAAAGTAAGGAGGCGAGCGAGGTAAAATGACCCTATTTTGCATCAAATCAGTCAAGTAAATTTTTGCAAGCCGAAAACAATCTATAAAAGATTGTGGCATGAAAGGAAGCCCCTCGCGAGGTGAGCAATAAAAGCTACCTAGCGGGCGAGCTACAAGTTAAAGCCGAAAATAATCTGAAAAGATTGTGGCATGAAAGGAAGCCCCTCGTGAGGTGAGCAATAAAAGCTACCTAGTGAGGCGAGCTACAAGTTAAAGTAGAAAACAATCTAAAAACGATTGTGGCATGAAAGGAAGCCCCTCGCGAGGTGAGCAATAAAAGCTACCTGGCGGGCGAGCTACAAGTTAAAGCGAAAACAATCTAAAAAGATTGTGGCACAAAAAAAGCCCCTCGCGAGGTGAGCAATAAAAGTTACCTAGCGAGCGAGCAATAAGTTAAAGCGAACACAATCGAAAAGATTGTGGCATGAAAAGAAGCCCCTCGTTAGGTGAGCAATAAAAGCTACCTAGTGAGGCGAGTTACAAGTTAAAGCCAAAAACAATCTGAAAATATTGTGGCATGAAAGGAAGAAAGCCCCTCGCGAGGTGAGCAATAAAAGCTACCTAGCGAGGTGAGCTACAAGTTAAAGCGAAAACAATCTAAAAAGATTGTGGCACAAAAAAAAAACCCCTCGCAAGGTGAGCAATAAAAGCTACCTAGCGAGGCGGCAATAAATTAAAGCCGAAAACAATCTAAAAGATTGTGACACAAAAAGAAGTCTCTCACAAGGCGAGCAATAAAAGCTACCTAGCAAGAGCAATAAATAAATAAAGTGAAAGCGATCTGAAAAAGATTGTGACACAAAGGAGGCCACTCACGAGGTGAGCTATAAGAAGCTACCTAGCGAGGCGAGCAAATTAAATCAAAAACGATTTGAAAAGATCGTGGCACAAAAAGAGGCCATTCGCGAGGTGGTATGAGAATTTACCCCAATGGCGACCTACAAAATATAAAGCCAAAGGCGATCTAAAAAGATTGTGGCATAAAAAAAAAGCCACCTCGAGGTGAGTTATGAAAAGCTAAATGCACGAGATAAGCTATAAAATACCTATATAGAAACATTTCATAAAAACAAAAGGAGCGTAAGGTAAACAACCACATCATTTGTCATATCAAAATAGAGTTCCTAAAATCGGAGATAGATGATGTTTACAAAAAAAAAAACACCCCGGGGGATTGATTACATACAAAAAGCGACCGTAAGGGTCGAGAACCCTAGGTGGCAAAAATCGCCTCCAAAAAGAGACTCATTAAAATCATTAAGCTAAGTTGCATCATCATCAACATCCCGATGTCGGGGGTTGCGAGGTTGCTCGGTGGTGGTGATGTGGGAGCGCATCGCCTCGGTAAATTAAATCTTCATCCTCCTCATGGCTATCAACTCCAACCATAACCTCTCCATTGGGGCCATCACCTTGGGTTTCTCAAGATCATCCACCCTGAAAGGATCGACTTTGATAGATCAAAATCTTCTTTGAAAGCTCCTCGCTAATGGCAAGATCATTGCATCTCTTGAACCCGTCAAAGAGGTAAATTGTTGCCAGCAAGCCACTAAGTTCTCATATGAATAGGAACTTATAAAGGCCCTCACACCCTCGTCACGAGCCTTTTAAATAGCAATAGAGTGATCCTCGGAGGTTACTCTTGATACATGACTCGACCAAGGTCATAAGATTCTTGTCGCTCGGAGGCATGTAGTTTCTTGGCCTCGTCAGAGTCGAGTGAGCACTTGGAAAGTTGTTGATGAGATCTTGCACTTAGGATTTCAAAGAAGAGATTTCCGCCCAGAGGATTCTTCTTGAACTTGTTGATGGCTTGCGATGAGCCTCATCAATAGCCTCGCCTTTTAAATCGACTACTTGCATCTTTTTGGAAAGCTTCTCCAAGCGCACATTTTGTTCATCACAAGTAGCCTTCCGTTGGCGACTCGAAGTAACAAATGATGTAGGAGCGTTATTAAAAATAAGAATGCATTAGAAGTAGTTATATGAAAGCTAAATGTGAAGGTAAGAAATTAAAGGAATAAGTCACCGTGAAGTTATTATGGGTGATAAGCTCCTCAAGCGGGTGAAATCGAAAGGTATCGAGGGCAAATTGATCGGTCTCGAGGAGGTATGTTTATAAAGCTCAAAAGAGTCTTCCCTGCGTGCGTCTCCAAAAGACTACGACCATTTATAAGTGGAATTTTGCTTGTGAGCGAAGCATTAAAAGTATTTGAAATAACTTGAGGGTTCGAAACCGCTCGAAGCTCGCGTTGCCTCGATAATTGGCCTTCGCTCATCTCTGCCACACGCGGTGCTCGTCCCGTATCTTACTCTTGTGTGAGGTCGACAAGCGGGATTAGTGCGAGGCTTCTTACTCGAGGGACCATCTTTTCGGCTTAGGACCTTTCAAAGCTGGAACCACTATTAGCATCTTATGGGACTTATGGGCTTTCTCCTTGAGTTTTATCTTTGGAGGAAGAAGATTTGCCATAGCTTCAAAGAACTTCGTGAGCGGTCATCGGCGTGAAGGGGTTGAGGTGTGAGGTCCCATGACTTTCGGAATGACTTGAAGGATCACCACAGGCCGAAATGAATGTCTTTGAGTTGCGAGCTTGGGAACCAACGGCGACTTAGGACTTAGGAGGCAGAAGGAGGCGATCCTTGCGGCGAGCAAGTAGAGCATCCTTTTGCTCCTTGAGTTCTTCGCTATAAGTGAGTTGCGAACGCCGTATCTACAAAAAGGAAAAGAAAATACATAAATATAATCTAGTAAAAACGATTAAAAGTAGGGTATGAAAGTTGCCCCAGTTAAAGTTTAGGCCGGGCGGTAAGGCCGAGAGAAATAACTTCCTATCTTAGAAGCATCGGCCATGAACCAAGATTTAAGAAGTTCGTGCTCGATGAAGTCCTCGTCGAAAGTAGTGGGATCAAGGAGCGCGAGGCAACATGACCTCCATTCTAAAGGAAGTGCCCAAGGGTCTCTGTCGGAGGCTTGGATGTAGACAAATTTCTCTTTCCAGGGCCATACAGTGGGAAGGAGGTGGAGTAGCTTACGATTAGACTTTGGTGAGATGTAAAAAAACCCGTCTCGGCTGGTGAGTCGGGGCAGCTCACTGAAGTTCAAAAATAAAATTTTGAAAGAGTTGGTTCCTTTTCAAAATATTGCATTAAAATTATGAAGCTAAAAGATGGCGATACGCATTAGGAACTTCTTTGGGCGGGGCAACCACCTAACCGGTGAGAAGATTAATAAGGGGCGACCATAGGGGAATATTAGGCCAGAAGCACAAGCTAGCAAGATGAAAAGAATGACATCGAGGGAGTTTTGTCTATCTATCATCGGGACTGGAAGGAGTATTTTATAACTATCGGGTATGAAGTATTTCTCTCTCAATCCGCTAGCTCAGCATGCCGAACAATAGGCGTAACAAGGCCCGATGAAGCGATGAATTCTAAGTCTGCCCTTCGTCTCGTCTTAAATCAACATCACGATCCACGACGGAGCAAGACAAAGGGGTCAGCGTGAAAGGTATGGCCTAACAACCTGGGGGCTAACATCGAAGGAAATTTCAGGTCGGGGTCGTTTCTTAGATCGAGGCTAGACTCGGAGCTTGAGCTTGGCTACAGAGCTTGAACTCGAAAGAGTCGGGAAAATTTTGGAGGCCATATTCACAAGAAAGATTAAAAGAATATATATAATAAATAACACGCAAGCCTGCAAAGCGAGACTACCTCGAGAAAGCGAGTGGAAAAATGTCGAAAGAACCATTAAGCTGGAGGAGACTTCTAAGATTGCGGTGATCTGAGGAGTTTGTGAGTAAAGGTAAAAATGAAAGTTAAATGGACAACCGCCAATATATATAAAGAGGCGGGAACATCAACGGTAAGGATTGAGTGGCTTTTCAAATTGACGGTCGGTTAAAGTTACTTTTGTAATTAATTACAAAATTAAGCGGGAAGTATTGATATACATAAATATACGAAATTACTTTATTACCCTCACCAGACCGTTGAATCGAGCCATGGAGACAGATTAAGCGAGGAGTAGCGGTTGGCCGTGAGCTATAGAAACCATTAGCGACCCGTGGAGGATGCACCCATGGCTCGAAGGGTGAAGCGACCCCAGGCCAGGCTACCAACATTTGCCAAGGAGCCACCAAGGTCGGCGACCATGGATCGAGGTTAACGAGTCAGAAAGCGGCGGGCGTGGCTAGCTAAGAACCTCATAAAAGGTCGACCACGATGTCCCATTTCATGAATTGACTAGTAGATGAAGGAGGTCTCGACGTGGAAGTAGTGCATGCGAATCGTGCGACTATTCCATCTGAAATCTATAAATACCCCTCACGGACTAAAATCGGGTATCTCATAATTATGTTATCACCTCGCTCTTCAACCCATTTGTGACCTAACCACACTGTCTTGACTTAAGCATCGAGTCTTGGTTGGGAACCCTAAATTGCTTTAACTTGTGTTCTATTCGGTCCTCGAACTAAGTACCAAGGCTCGAAAGCGAACAACCACGACTGAAGTACATCGATTATTAATACCCAAATCAATATGTTTAAGTTGTTAGCAAGTCAAATTATTCATTTGTTTATTTAAATATTTGTCTTCCCGTGTTTCAGTCTTACAAAATCATGTATCACTTTTCCAAATCTATTCTTAAAATTAGTTAAGGTTCAAAAGGAACCATTCTAAAGTATGTTTACAGTTTTATTCATATAATATTTTCTTTACGTTCTAACTTTAGGTGAAAATATCTTTGAGTACTTATCATAGATAAATTTCATGTTAGTTTAAATATTTACGAATAATATCCCTCAAAAAAATATTTATGAATAATAAAAAAGTCAAAATTAATTCAAGTTGAGTAAATGTTCCCACCTGTCTTAATAAATGCTATCAGTTTCGATTTGATTTGAATTTTTATATTGTTTTACATATTAAAATGTCACTTGAGAACTTTTCTCCCAGCCATTTGACTAAATAATTAAAGAGGAGAAAGCTCCACAATAATTGCACTTACACCCTAAAGGATAAGCCACTCACTAACAAGGTGGGCCTCAGACATAACTGAGATTCAATGATAAAAAATATCTTTTGCTTTTTTTTCTAAAGATTAAAAGAAATTTGATATTGGGAACAACCTTGTGCTCTAGTGGTTGAGACATGTGTTGTAAGAGTGAATGAACCGAGTCTGATCCCATACGAGTGCATGCAAGGGCGGAGCCAGGAAAATATATGGAGTAGGCCGATCTGCTTGGCCGGAATGGACCGTCACGAAAATCATATAAATTTATAGTGTAATTTTTTTTATAAAAATAATAGGGGGGAGGGGCCTGGAGTAGCCCCCTACCTACGCCTTTGAGTGCATGTATTCCCTCCCCAAATTCCCCCAATTGTACTAAAAAAGAAAAAGATATTTGATATTAGGTTTATCACTAATTAATTAATAGTAAAACCGAAAAATTCAACATCTGATATGAACGATTTTATCATGAGTATCTATAAACTACAATAAAAAAATAATTAATATATGGAGTCATAGATATACAAGTAAAATACAAATCTAGAAGAACTGTATGAGAGCAGGATACGACTTATTTAAATATTATTATTATTATTATATGAATTATGCTTGTACTTATATTTAAATAACCCATGTCTGGTGGACAAAGCCTGATCCTTCTAAACTCAAGTTTAACATTGATGGAGCTACTAGATGACTTATCAATCAAGCAGGACATGGAGGAGTTCATAGGGACTACAATGGCAACATTTTATGGGCATTTTATGGAAAAATAAACAATTGTGAGGATAGTTTCCTAGCAGAATGTGGAGCTCTTGGAAAAAGTTGGAATTTTTACATCAATTTGATATTCATGAAGTATGTTTTGAATCAGATTCACAACAACTTATCTCATTTTTCTTCTCAATCTCAACTTGAATACTGGAAATGGCGAGAGACTCTTACCAGAATCAGGAATAAATTGCATGACAAAACAATTACTTTCTCTCGTACACTTCGTGAAGGAAATAAAGTGGCAGATGCTCTGGCCTCTCTTGGATGTCGTAGCAACTCTACAAAACTCCTCTATTCGGCCAATATACCTCATTACATACGATCTATAGCTAGATTGGATCAACTTCAGTTACCATCATTTAGAAAGAAAATCTGTAATAATTTTGCTCTTCCATTTAGATTGTATCAAAATCTGATCTCTGTACAAAATCGAACTATATACAAATGTTGATGATATAATCGATAGGTCGGGGATATAACCTTAATCCCAACCTATATTGGGTGTTTCATTAAAAAAAACCAAAAATCATTTTATAAATTTATTTTTATCATTTAGTATATCATTATGACATACTTAAAGATAATTATTTAATAATATCTAATATAATTCACTTTCTAACTATTTC
Organism: Rehmannia glutinosa; assembly: GCA_016081115.2. Lineage (NCBI taxonomy): Eukaryota > Viridiplantae > Streptophyta > Magnoliopsida > Lamiales > Orobanchaceae > Rehmannia > Rehmannia glutinosa. The sequence continues at coordinate 68,252,722 of CM071926.1, read as the reverse complement.
AGAAAATAAATTTATGTTTATTTAATAATCTCAATAGAAATAAAGTCATTTTCAGTTTTCATTTATTTTTTATGGGAATACTATTTTGAAAACATAATCAAACAATTTTTGAAAACATATCAATCGCTACTTTAGTCTCTTGAAAATAGGTGGCAAAATTTGAACACAAAATTAAAAAATTTCACTCACCAATAGGGATGTCAGGCGGGCGGGGTGGGGGCGGGGAAAATAATCCCCATCCCCATCCCCGATCGAGGGAATCCCCGTCCCATCCTTGCGAGACAAGCAGGGAAAAAACACTCCCCATCCCCATCCCCATGGGATCCTGTCCTCATTTTATTATTATTTTTGCAAAAATTGGGATTTTTAAAAAAATGATTTTTATATTTAAAAAATATATGAATTATATAAAGAAGACTAATAAAACACTCATTATACAAAACAAATAAAATAAATTAAAGATTTTGATTTATATATTTAATGTGGATATATTTATAATATATTATATATATTTAAAATATTATATTATATATTTAATAAGCGGTTCCCAGGAAAGGGGGAGGGGAACCCCGGAGCGAGGAATATGATCCCCGCCGCCCGTCCCAACGAGGAGAAAAAAATCCCGTCCCCGATCCCACGAGAGAATTTTCGAAAGCGGTTCCCCTCGGGAATGGGAATCCCACCCAGCTGCCATCTCTCGCACGAGGATTAATTTAGGTTTTTGGCGATTTGCATTGGAATTAATGACTATCAATTTAGGGATTTTTCGATTTCCCATTGGGATTTAATGACGTGGAGAGAGGAGATGTGGTGGATTCACTAATGTCTTCTTTCTTCCACGATTCTTATCGCGTCCTTTTTCTTCCTTGATATTTTAGGTCGAGATCTTCAATGGTGGGTGGAGCCACAGGCGGTCTCCGCGACCCCCCAAGCAACTCTTCAAAGTATTTGGGTAACCGTCTAGCGGATCTTGGAAGGCTTCCCAGGTCGGATGTCTTCTTTAGGGGCAAACCCCTCTTACAACTGGCATAGCGATGGTAGCGTCCTTCTCTGGGGATGTTGCGTCCTTAGATAGCGAGTAAATTTCTTCAAGGTGGAGCTCTCCGGATGGGGTGGCGGCACCACTTTCTTCTGTGGAGGCGGCGCCCTTAGATGGAGAGGTAGCTAGCCTCCCGTCTTCTTGATGGCATTTATCTTCTTGGTCTCGGCCCCAGGCTGCGGTTTGGGATTCCACTCCATGCGCTTGAGGTTGGGTGCGTCTTGAGTGCTTTTGCTCTTCCCATAGATGGCGCCAAAATGATGTTGTTTTTAGGAGCGAGATCACTCCCTCAAGCGGGTTGACCAAAATTTTCTTCCCGATAGAAAATCTTCATGTCAATCCTCTTCCCGGAGGAAATCTTCTCGTCTTATCTTCCGATGGGTAAATCTTCAAGTCTTAACTCTGCGAGTGGCAAATCCTACGGTTGGGAACTTGCTTGCACACATACGCAAATGTTAGGGGTCACAGGGGTTCTTCCCGATAGGAAAGTCTTCACGTCAATCCTCTTGCAGAGTCCATTTCTTTGGTTGTAGATCCGAGGAATCGGAAAAAAACTATCACATTGATCATGAGAGGCCGGCCCCTCGCCAGGAAGAGCGCCACCTCTACTCTGAAGGGGAGCCGCTGTTGAAGAAGTTTGCTTAACGAAGAGCCCGCTCGAAGAAGGCTTGCCGAGTGCTTCAGGAATCATGTTGTGGTGGGAGGCGGGGAAGACTTCCGCAAAGCTCGCCATATATTGAACCCGGCCGTGGGGAAGAAGATAAGATCGGTGCGGAATACTTCCCTCAAAGCTCACCCGGATGTTGAAGACCCGACTTGGGAAGAAGATGAAGAAATGAAGAACTTGGAGAAAACAAGGGAGACCCGGCACACTCTTTGAAAGAGAAAGGCTGAAAACGAAGCCATCTTTGCGAAGTCCACATTCACAAGCCCTTGAGAAGAGTCACATGCGGTAAAACATCGAGTGACAACTCACGGGCCATTCTATAGGGAAGAAGTTCACTAGCCCCACCCATTTGGGCAAGCCGCCATTGCCCTCGGGCATCGAGATCTCGACCTCCCGGGAGAATGATGAGACGAGTCGCATGGAACTTAGACAAACTCCATGCGAAGCGAATCTATATGGTATGATGGATGCTTCTTGTTGTAAAGTGTCCGAACAACAACGACCAAGCGCCGTGCGTGGTTGATGAGCTCCCGATTAGATCGATCAACAGGAGGGATAAACTGCGCTCTTGCCTCGCCGCGACAATTCTCCATTTGAAGGAAGTATTCGAGACAATGGCTCATTTTTTCAAGCAAAATGAGATTTCTTGCAAGACCTCATGAAGTGATTCGGAGAAGTCTCGGGCTCAAATGCGGGAACACCAAACAAGAAGGCGGATCGTTGAGAAGACATAAGGATAAACCCCTCTTTCCAAGGAATGCCATTCAACAACTCGAAGACTGGGCGCCGCAGCTCGAGGGGATCTTTTAGCTTTAGCGAGTGCCCTTCCGCAATCTCCTCCTCTAAGGACTGCGCTCACCCGAGACAAGTCCCGCTTGAACAGGGAAGCTCTCGGCTCAATGAAAATACCCCGAAACACTCTAAAACATTAATGCTCTGGAGGTACATTTTGCGAGGATATCCAGTGAGTGCATGAAGACCCACTTGTCACTTGCGTTGCAGTGCATAGCAATTTGAATGAAGAATGACCCTCACTCTAGAAAGGAAGAGGAAAATGGCGGAGAGCAACCCGGAACCTTTGAAGAAGTCATCACATTGATGGAGGACAAACAAGCGTGAAGTCGAAAAGGATAAAGGAACAAACTCCCCTCGGCGCAGGTGAGAATCGAAACCCCGTCAGGTAGGCAAGCTATTTGGAAATAAGCAACCTTTCACGAGAAAGAAGCGAACTCCCCGAGATAACTGTCGGTGAAACATCCTCAGTGGAGGAAGATTCATAAAAGCTCCATTTATGGGAGAGTACACCCCGACATGAAAGGAGAAGAAGCGCTCGACTCATCGGGAAGGCGGGCTATTGATGGGCGAGCTACATCTGCCTCTCAATGCTCGATAAGCGGAGGTATTGCTAGCGCCGAGAAAGAAGGGGATCGTTGATCCTCCCACAACCATTGAGGAGTAACCTGCGCGGACACGCTCTAATTTATAGTGTCGATATCATAGAAGCAGGGGGCACATCATTGAAGACCATTTCGTTTTGAAGAAGGAGATAGAAGCGACTTCTCCATAAGGGCCACCTCAAAGGCTACGTGGATCGAAGCAAGTTTTGCCGTCATCACGAGACGAATGAAGAAAAACCTCAACAAGACCAATGTCGCTCGAGGCGCCTGAGAGAGAAAAGGCGTGATACTCGCGTAAGCTGGAGTCATCAATATGATCTCTGGAGGGCCAGGAAGCAAAAGATGCCGGAGCACTCTCAGAATGCATCGAAGTAGAGGACATCGAAGGATCGCTGGAATGTTATGTTTACCTCTGCGAGAGATGAACAAGCTTCCCCGACCCGGATAGTGAGCGCCGCCCGATCTTGAAATCACGAATCTCGCGAGCTTCCCGCAAACACAAGTTTTCCCACTGCTCTGCAGCGGCTTTGGTATTTCTCATTTATTAATGAACAAAAAGTGCTTTCATGTTTCTACTTTGATGTTGTGAATCGATTAATGGCCACGTAGGGCTAGGAGTCGATGACGATTAAATGCCCTTCTCAACAAACCCATCTTTCGGTAATGCCCTGGATGGGGAGGAGCCTCCTCACGGGGGTCTCATAAATTAACCTCACCGGCTAAGACCGGTGGGATGACCTTTCCAAGCTAAGACCCCAGGATGGGGAGGGCGCTCTCATGGAGTGCTTAGTAATTAACTTTAATCCGGCTAAGACCGGGTGGGATGACCCGTTCAAGACCCTGGATGGGAAGGGCCTCGCCTACGAAGGTCTAGTAATTAACCTGGCTAGGATAAGACCCCAGGTGGAATTACCCCTTTCGGCTAAGACCTCGAATGGTAGGGGTCTTCTCATGGAAGGTCTAGTAATTAATCTCACACAGCTAGACCGGGTGGGATGACCCTTCCGTTAAGACATGGATGGGAGGGGCCTCATCCTGAGAGGTCTAGTAAAAGTTCTTCCTCTCCGGCTAAGACACTCGGAGGAAGGGGCCTCATCGCAAGAGTCCCCATAAATTCTTCTCCATGGTGAAAATGTGCAAGAGAAAAGATGGCGAATAAACTAACACATGTGGAGAAGATATCAAAGTCTTAAAGCAAAAATTATGAAGGAAGCTCACAGAAGGGTACCTCATCCAGGACTCGGATAACACCCGTGAACTCCATGAGGATGTCACTCCGGAGCTTGAAAAAGGACACCCAGAAATATTCTTCTCGTGAAAGAAGAAGGCAAAGCTCTAACAGGGAGGAAAAGATCGAAAGCGATGGAGTAAATTAAAGAAAGAGCTTAAGAAGAGTGCACTCACTCCCGGGCTCCAAAATGGCGCCCTCTCCCAGGGTCAGAAGAATACCCATGAGCATAGGAAGGCGGCCTCGGGTAGCTCCCGAGAACAAGTAATTAGGCTGTTGCGAAGAAATCGAGACTTCCTATGAAGGAAGATCCATCTCAACGTGGAAAATGAACAAGTCTCTCACTGACAAGAAGTCGGCATGCAAATACTACGAGTAAGCATCATAAAAGAAAGCATATAGACATAAGAAAAAACATCCGTATAGCGTGAGAGCAAAGGAATATCATCCGGCCTCATGGGCGAAGAAACACCTCAAGAAGAAAAAGAAAGCAAAAATATCCAAGTTCTAAAGCCCGGCCTGGCCCGGTGGGGAGGAGTCGAAACCATCCCAGCGAAAAATAACTAACGATACTACAGAAGGTGCTCCCTCCCGAAGCTCGAGAAAGGTGCTTATCGAGCTTTGGAAGGGACAAAACAAAGCACAAGTGTCTTGGCCACTTGAGAGAATTAAAACTTCCTTCAAAGGAAATGGTTCATCTCTGCAAAAGAACAAGTCCACCAGGATAAGGAAATCCATCGAAACAACTTGACTTGCGGGGCGTGGGAAGAAGTGGAATAAGGTGTCATCCCAGGAGACTTAGGGCATAGAACAAGGAATGAAATCCATCTCTGATCGAATCAGCCCAACTCATAAGTCGACTTGGGATATATCAAGTGAGCAAACTTTGCCTCCTTTTCTATGTGGGATGCAACATTTTCCTTCCCCACATTTTTATTTTCATACCATTTTTCTAGTATTAAGTGGCTAACTTCTAGCATTAATTTCTCATTCATCGGAATTGGTTTTGAGAAATTCCAAATCTTACTCATCTACTCTCTTAGCACTATTTTTCCAAACACGTGGCCATATCTTAAACATAAACCTTTCCAGTTTTTTTTAACATAAGTCACATTAATAAAATATTAAACAAAGTAAAAAATTACACCAATTACTTAGAATATGCATTTCTTCAATTGGTATTCCATGTAAAAATGGTCACCAACAATCCTCTAAATGCAATTTGGATTCTAATGGCAACCCGTTCTTGACACACAACCACGAAGTCTTTAGGAGGAGCGAGTTGCAACAACAACATTGAAAGCATCATTGTTCACGAGATGAAGAATGAGAAAAAAAAATCTGGTAGACTTAGATCTCTGAGTGCCTTGCGGAGGACTATCAAAAGTATTAAACTTTCTAAGTATGCTTTCAACATAATGGGATTGTGACAAGACATTCCATCCCCGAAGTTCTAGAGGTTTTAATTCCTAGTATAACATCGGATCTCCCATATCTTTCATGTCTCCAAGTTCTTAAACATGTTCTTAAATTCATGATTAAAGCATGACTACTACCCGCAATTAACATATCATCTACATAAATGCATCTTATGATGTAATCAACATAGTACCTTTAATGTAGACACTGCATCACATTCGTTGATCTTGAAACGTTTGACTTCATAATTAATTGTCAAACTTTTCATGCCATTGCTTAGTCTTGTTTTAGTCCGTAAAGTGACTTAACAAGTTTTACACACCTTTTAAGCTCTTGGCCAAGGTGCAACGTGCCCCTGGGTTATTCCATATAGATCTCTCTTCAAGTTACCCATTCAAGAAAAGCGATCTTAATGTCCATTTGATGCATCTCGAGGTTATGCGAAAGGCTGCATAGCAATGAGAACACGAATGGGCGTAATCTCGTGATAGGAGAATATGTATCGAAAAAGTCATATTCCTCCTTTTGTCCATGCAATCTTTTAGCTACCAAGCGGGCTTTATACTTGTCTGCACGTATCCATCGCATGCTTATCTTCCTTTTTAAGGATCCACTTGCATCCCAAAGGTTTGCAACTAGGTGGGAGATCGAGCTAACTCCCAGTATGATTTTGCATGATGAAATCTATCTCATTATTGATAAGCTTTCCAGGAGAGGAGCTTGGACTAAACAATGCTTAAATAGTTAAGGTTCGTTTTCTAACATATAAGTTAGAAAATCGGGACAGAAAACTACTTTTGTCCTTTTCTTTGTCTTGGTTCTCTTCATCATCTTTGAGGTAACCTTGCGGTTTCATAAGTTCGTTTACTCGAACTTTATTCTTTCCATTCTTTGTTTGGAAATATATTCTCGAAGAATACATCATTCCTTGATTGATGATCATACCTTCATTTATATGAGGAATAGTGACTTATGCACCAAAAGCGATATGCACTACTATTGTTAGCATATCGGTGAAAGCACAATCAATGCGTCTTGGACTGATTCTAACTTGTTTTGGCTTAGGTACTTGACTTTAGCGAAACACCCCACACTTTGAGGTATTTATATGACGGTTTACGTCCGCTTCCATGGAGTTTCATTTTTTCCTTTATGTAGGATCTTATTTAGAATGTAGTTTGTAGAAAGTATGGCTTCCCCCAAGTTTTGGGGTAAGCGAGAGAACTTAACAACATTGTTATTCATCATCTCATAAGAGTATGATTTTTACGTTAAATTCCATTGGATTGGTGAGTAGGGAAGCGGTCGTTTGATGAATTATACCCGCTTACGAGCAAAATTCTTGAAAGCGAAGCAACATACTCTCCTATAACTTTGAATCATCTTAATTTTTAAATTAAGATGATTTTCAACTTTATTCTTATAAGTCTTAAAAAGCTACTAAAGCTTCATCTTTGCTTTTCAAAAGATACACATAGCAATATCTTGTGCAATAATCTATAAACGTTATGAAGTACTTTTTCCCCGTCGAGTTTGCATAAGTTTTAAATCACACACATACGTATGGATTAACTCGAGTGGTTTGGTACTTCTCGTTCTTAGAATGAAATGGTGCTTTGGCGATTTTGCTTCAACACAAATTTCACATTTGTCTTGTGAATCGGTTTTAAGCGTAGGTATTAATTCGATTCACTAACCTTTTAATTGTGTTGAAGTTTCGTGTCACAAATCTATCATGCATAAATTAGAACAATCTACCAAAAGCGGAACTAATAGTTTTATTCTTCGTCTCTTGGCGAAAAGCAGACCATTACAAACATCTTAAAAGGCCACTTATCAAGGTAGCCCCGGCGGCGTTCTTGGTCATTTACAAACTTGTCGGACTCAAACCTTTGTTTAAACCCGAGCACTTACTAGCGAGGGCCAGGAAACCAAATTCTTTTGGATGTGCGGGACATCTTGCATCTACAAGCGTAAGCTCTTTCCAGAAAGTCGTCTTGAGCACAACACTTGCTAAGCCCCACGATGTTGGAAGTCGAAGAGTTTCCATGAAAAGCTTATTCTTTATCGGATGTAAGAGAGAACATATCCTTATCGGCACAAATGTGACGAGTAGCCCGATATCCCATCCACCACTCCCTTGGTTATCCACTTCATATTGGCTTCAAACACAACGGCGGTGAGATCGTGCTCACGCGTGTCGATTGGGCAAACTTGTCTTAGTCACATTGGCTTGTTGGTTGCCACCTTGATTGTCCTTTTTGGGTGTCGGTAATCATTGGCCATGTGGTTCGGTTTGCCACGATTGTAATTTCCGCTTGAACTTTTTGGCCTTTCCGTGTCTTTCTGGAGTCTTGCGTTTCTTGCTAGTGCTTTCGATTAATAAGATTGGCCTTGGCCTCCATTCCACCACTGCTTGGATTTCGCCGATTTTGGTTGTCTTCTTCAATCTGGCGAACAATGAAGCCCCATCTCTGCGCTTGTGCTTGAGGTAATTCTTGAAATCCTTCCATAATGGCGGCAACTTTTTCGATTATTGCGGCCACGAAAGGATTCGTTCAAAATCATCCTTGAGGCCTTTAAGTCGTGAAGTATGATCAGAATTTCTGGACTTGGTGATCATCGTCTTGGTGTCAACCATCTTACCCGAACAACAAATTTCTTTGTCTTGGCATCTACATTTTGTACTTATTCTCGAAGAGTCCCATTCTTTGGGCGTTTTGAAACGTCTTTATAGGCGTTATAGAGTGGTGTCGTCTGCTTTTATTTCAAAAAACATAATTCTGACCTGAGAAAAAAATCATTTGTTATGCGAAGCATCGCGTGATTCTCTGTTCTTGTCGATTTCTTCATCGCCAGCGGTAGAAGTCGCCTTGAGAAAGCGGCCCCGAGGTGGTAGCTAAACGACATCTTCTTTGCGGCATTTGAAATCTCGCGAAGAACTTGGGCGCGACTTTTAAGCGTAAGTGAGTAGGAAGCGACAACCATTGGAGTGAGGCGAGATTGAAGCCGTCGTGGCTTGAGCAGAAATGTATCTTTCGTCTTCTGCGATTGTTGGGTAAATTTAGAAGGTTTACTGTTTGGAAATGGCTAAGTGTTTGGATGGATATGGCTAGTCGAGGCTTGAATTGGATTGATCTCATGAAGGCAAAAACGCCCCGTATACAAAGTGGTTCAGAGCATTCGTCTACGAGATCTGATACTATTTCGATTTGAAGGCGAAACACATCGAACAACAATCACATTTTGGACTTTTCAAGCTTTTGAATGGGATGAATGTCAATATTCTCGAATGCAAAATACGGCCAGTTTATTATCGATGATTTTTGTATTCGATTCATCTGTAGGGGTTCGAATTTTATAGGCGTCAGTGCCCGTATGGAAAGATCATGTCTTTTGGCTCGAAAACATGTTTACCATAAACATGCACATCTGTTCAACCTTCGTCGACGCATGACGGCTGTGCCGCGGCGTGCGTGTGGCCGTGCGTGGATGCGAGCGGAAATACAAAGTTTTAAACGACTTGGCGCCGACCAGCGCCGCGAGTAGTCGCGTCGCCCGTCTTTCGAGATCAAATGAGTTAAGTCTTTATACCGCGACCGTCGTCGTCGCGTCTTGTGAGGATGCGAACACTTCGATTGAAATCCATTAATTAATTAATCAAAATTAATTAATTATTTATTTTAAAGATTTTTGGCGAACACTTCTGGTTGGAATCCGTTAATTAATTAATTAAAATTAATTAATTATTTATTTTAAAGATTTTGGTGCAAAAGAATAAGGGCGGCAGAAGCCCGCGGCCCGCGACCGAGTCGGCGGCATTAGCGCCGTCTTTTGAATCAATACACGCAAGCTTTATGTCACTCACCTTTAAAAAAAACTTGGGTGCCCCAAACCCAAACTAATAAGTCGGCTTGGGATATGTCAGTGAGCAAACTTTGCCTCCTTTTCCTATGTGGGATGCATCATTTCTCCTTCACATTTTTATTTTTCCATACCATTTTCTAGTATTAAGTGGGTAACTTACAGCGTTAATTTCTCATTCATCAGAAATTAGTTTTGAGAAATTCCAAATGCTATATCTAAATCTGCTCTCTTAGCCTTATTTTTCCAAACACAACCATATCTTAAACAAAAACATTTCCAGATTTTTTACCCAACATAAGCCACATTAATAAAATATTAAACAAAAGTAAAAAATTACACCAATTACTTAGAATATGCATTTCTTCAATTGGTATTCCATGTAAAAAATGCTCACCAACAATCCTCTAAATGCAATTTGGATTCTAATGGCAACCCATTCTTGACACACAACCCTAAAGTTTTTAGGAGGAGACAAGTTGCAACAACAACATTGAAAGCATCATTGTTCACTGATGAAGAATGAGAAGAAATCTAACCCACCACTTCGTTTGGAACTTTTCACGATGACCCACCAAAATCCCCAAATGAACTCTTCAATATCCTCCATTTCTTGCCCTTTCCACCAATTTTTCTTCAAATAACAGAGGTTGAAAACAAAAGTTAAAGTAAAAAAATTAGCAGCGACAACATGGATTCAACACAGAGAATAAGTATAAAGGAAAATGTATGCAACATAAACTATTTAACTTGCAGCTTTTTTTTTTTTTTGAGGATATTTAACTTGCAGCTTTAGATAACATGTATACCGTAAAAACGAGGTTAAAAATTTTTTTCCAGTCTCGTCAATTAAAACTCCATTGATTTTGATAAGTTTGCACCCGCGCTTGCAATGAGCAACAACGACCGATGTCTTCTAGCGTCCGAAGCAATGAACAGTTGGCCGCCATGGTTGGGGTGATTCTTTTTTTTTCTCAACTCTCAAATGGGGCTTTTTTTTTTTTATTTTTTTCTTTCAGATTTATCATACCGTTCATCAAAATTACAAAAATACCACCATCCTAAATATGGGTATGGATATGGGATTCGTCTCACGGATCTATCCGTGAGGCGATTTCACTGAGTTTTTGTCAATTTTTTTCCAGTTGCTTGCTTGACGTTTCCTTTCAAGTTTAAACTCTTCTAGTGTTACCCGGTTCAGTTTTTCTTTTATCCTTGATTCCTTTAGCGTCAGCTTTTGTTCTTTTTTCTTTTATAATTTTTGTGTATAACACTTTTATCTTTCTTGTATTTTATACATATAAATATGGTTTTGTATGTATCTTGTATTTTCTTCATACTGTGACTTGACCAGTTTTAATTTGGGGAATTAGGTTGTTGTTGAATTCTTGATTAACTTTATTTGCATTTATTAGTTTTGTTTCTTGTATTTATTTTCAAATTAGTGTGTGTATATATATATATGTATATGTGTATATGGGTCAATCCGTTTTGGAAAGCGGATTAACCGATTGGACCCGATGACCGATTATTAGTCGGTTTAATGTCGGTCCGGTTTTAATCAGTTTTGCACTATCACGCTGCTATTTACTTTGTAACTCAGACTTCAAATCTCCACAAGAAAATAGCCAAAAAGAGCTCCATGATTACCTGCTATGTGATGCTAATTGCAAGATATGGAACTTGGATTGGATCCCACATCGACAAAGAACATAAAGAAATAATCTTGTCAGTATGATCAGTATAAGCTCCTTAAAACCATTTGCACTACACTCAGAAGTTTCAGAATTGATAGAAGAAACTTCACCAATAATCACACAAGTGCATTCTCATCTTTCAATATAGATGTATGAAACTCCAGGAATCTTAACCACCTTAACCGATTGATTTTTCCTACCATCCACGCCGTTTCCAATGCTAGCAAGCTCACCATATTCACCGTCCCATCCCCATCCCCATACACCACCTCCGGCCTCTCGTCAAACCCCGTCCCCATAAAACAACGTCTCCGGTGTTTTCACCCCCTCAACCACACAAGTAAGCTGCGACTTGGCGCGGGCAAACCTCGACCAAAGGCAAAACACGTGTTTTTATATGGATAAACCCCTTGAGAAAACCCAATATCTTTAAGAAACTCCGATATCGAACTAGAATACGACGCATCTGGCGTGATCACCGATGGTTTACCCCTGCTAAAAACGAAGGGGATGGCATTAGCCATAAGTTGCTAGGAGAACACCTCTGCTTGTTCTCTTACTAGCAACGGATCGATAACAGCACTCCCAATGTATTCCCGGAAGCGAACGTCGCATTTCTTCGACCGTGCCACCCATAGGCGCGGACAATGCGATAAAGTGTTTGATAAACTTTTAGCGCCAAGAAATTGATGTCGGTTGAGGAGTTGCGGGCGAATAGGCCGCTAAGCTATGCGGCAGAAGGATTACGGGATTTTCTCCGTTTGAAAAGCGCTTGCTGATTCGATTAGATCTTCAGGTCGGAAAGGAATTTGAACCGACTTGGGAGGGGGTGGCCTTCTGCAGCCAATCCGTACCGAAAATCGTATGGTGCACCAAAGAGGTTCTTACCACTCAGATAACTACTTGTTCCAGAAGATCTAACCAGGGGTTCCATGTATGATGTAATTTGTCTGCACATTGAAGAATTATCATTATGTAATAAATGGAAGTTATCTTCATCAAAAAAATGGCAAAATACTTCACTATATATATATATTTTTGCACTGCATTGCATTGCATTGCATGTTTGAATCTTCACAATAACCAATTGCATTGATGAATATCTAAGAACCTGATAAGTACATCATTTTATTAGTTTTTTAGCAGATATGTAGATGAATTGATGCACTCCTTGAGAGTGTTACACTTCAAGATGATGAATTAGGCTTAAACGAGAAAAATGTGAGCATGACATCCTCAACATATTGAAGAGTAAGAGGTCTTTGGGCTAAGCTTATTTAAAAGATCTTACAAGTTCCTACATCTTATGAGATGTTTTTATAGCTCATAAGATATTAGATCATTTTCTAAAAGTAAGTGGTTGAAGTGTTTGGGTAAAATAAGATGAATATTCGGCCATGGATAAATTGTGGTGCCACCAAGGTCCCCCTCGTGAAAGGCCCTCGAATATTTTTATATTTATATATATATTCAATTACGTTTATATATATGAAGGTTGACTAAAATCACTAAAAAAACGAAGTTGTTGGGTAGTTTAGGTTTCATTCTTAGTTTTGGATAGAGATGTTAATGAAATGTAATTAGAAACTTTGCATGCATTTTATTTATGATGAATAGTTTAACTTAAAATGTTATATATATTCGAGTTTAAAATTTTAGATTTAAATATAAAATTTTAATTTTTGTTTATAATAGATAATGGCCGTTTAGCCAAGCCCGCTAGGGTTAGGGTTAGGTTCAATATTGCTACTTGATATAAAAGCAGGACAGTTTGGCTCGAGAAGGCAGTTTGCTTGGCTTAGCTAGTGGCCACTTTATAGGAGCTAAGACCAGCTGTTTAACATCTCTAGTTTTGGAGGTCATGTGTTCGATTCTATTCAAAACAACAAGTGGATTGACCCTTTTTCCCTTTTCTATCTTGACTTTTCTTTTCTCTTTTCCAAAAACCATTTGGCCTCATGCATATGTACAATCACCACTCCATCACCAACTTCATTATTTTTCTTTGCAAAACAAAAAAAAATAGAGGTGGAGATTTACTAACACTGAGAAAAATGATTTTTTTTCAAAACAAAAAATTGAGAATCCTACTAAGGACATTCTCTTCCCCATGAACTTTATTTGGTTTGCCGTGTTTTGTACAACCTTTTGATCAATATAATTTACATTCTTGATAAAAAAAAAAAAACAAAATTGGAGAATTGAGTGATGATTTTGCGAGATAAAAATACAAGAAAATCAATTTTTTCATAACTAATTCATTAGTATATTTTTATTTTACTTTTTCCCTTTTCTCTATTGTCATTATATTAAACTATCATTTTAATAACTTTATTTCAGGAAGCAAATATTAAAGTTGGAGTATGGTACTTTTGTTAGTACATATCTTATTTTATATGTTAAATCAATGAAATTATACTTGTAACATTAGTTTTGTCATTAATTTTTACTGTTATGTAAACAAGGGCCTTTTTTTTCCAAGCTCTAGGTCCTCGAAACTGGAGACCGACCCTGATTGTTTAATCCAGTTTATCAATTATTTGAGATCTTTGACTACAACCGTATTTACTAATCACGACCGCTTTTTTTGTCACCTCTTGATTGATAACTAAGCCCAAGTCATGAGGTGCAATTATATAATCCCACCCGACTCTAATTCTCATATTACTGATCATTAACGAATATGTCCCTCATTTGCTTGAATAGTATTACATTTCTATTTTTCATTTGAGGCAATTTGGTCATTTTTAAGAAATTTATCAATTTTATCATCAATGTCGAATAAAATATTGTTATCCTACTATAATAATTACACATCATAATCATACTTCTCAAACATATTATTGAACTCAATTATATTATCAAATTCTAACTTATCCAAATTATTTTATCAATCGATCAACAATAGAAATAAGTGAACCTTGTTTGAGAATTGGCATTAACCAATGGTAGGGAAAATAATTTAGTCTGATGAGTCATTTTTTTGGGAAAATTACACGAGAATCACATTGATTTTGTACCATTATCACCGCATACGCTCACAATTCTTTGTGCTTATTTTTACTTTTGTGCCAAATCTTTTTCGCTCCTTGCAATTTTTGATTATTTTTATGTTTTTTCGTTTTTGTTCTGCATTATTTTATATGTTATATAAGTTGTTTTGGTTGTTTAAATTTGTTTCTTTATTGTTTATATGTTGTTTCTTTGTTGTTTCGATATTTCAAAACAACTTTAACCTATTGTTATGATGTTTTTATTCATATATTATTTTATACATTGTTTCTATTGTTTGGTCTTTGTTCTGTAATATTTTTAATGTTGTTCTAATAATTTTTTGTTGTTTTCATGTAGTATTCAATGTATAAATACAATTTTACCTATTTTTAAGCTCTTTTTATTTATGTTGTGTTTTAAATATTTTTTCGTTGTTTAAGGTTATTTCCACCTGCACTTTTTAATGTTGTTCGATATTTAACATTTTGTTTTCAATGAAGTTTTCCCGATGGTTAGATACATTTTTTACCTATTTTTTATTAAAAGAAACATGTTAGAAACAATGTTGAAACACGAAACATGTTTGAAACATGTTAGAAACATGTAAAAACAATGTTGAAACACAGAAATATGTTTAAAACATGTTAGAAACAATGTTGAAACAAAGCTTAAATTTTTTAGAATTTTGCTGGGCGTATTGTTGTGTAAAAAAGAGCGGGGAGCATAAATTTGCGGTAAAATTGCACCGGGAAGCATAAATTTAGGTAAAACTGCATCGGGAAGTGTAAAGACTGACATTGACTTAAAAAAGGTGTGTATTTTTGTCAATTGCCCATTTTTTTGCATTAAGGATACATTAGGCCCAATATTAAATCAGCCAACCCAAATATTAATCCCTTCGCCTCTTTGGACTATGTATCAAACGAGATGGTGTTATTATACATACATTATTTGGGCTTTGATCTACGACGGACATGGTTTTTCATATGTGTTAGATAAATGTTTTATCATGATTTTGATGATTATGTTCGATTTTGTTCAAATGAGTTTTAAACCCCCATGTCACTAAATGTTGTCTAAATACTTCGATCAACTTAAAATGTTTTACTATTTTTGGAGTATTTCTTGAAGTTTATTTTCAATAAAAATTGGACAACACATTTGTTTGAACTCGGAGGGTAAGCCTGTATGGCAACCAGTCCCCAGTTGAGTTGGTGAAAGCAGAAAAATGGGGCGTAAGAAAAAAATAGAGGCGGGCGGCCGGTCGAGCCGGGTGGGCGGCCGGTGCGGTCAACCGATGCAGCCGTGGCGACTTGTACAGGGGTTGGATTTTTTGTTCGGACTTCTGTTTATTAAAATCTTCAAGAACAGCAGAAGTCCCACCGACTAAGGCGGCCGTTCTAATCTCTCCCCCTTACCGGTCCCCCAGTAAAAGTCGAGAAATTCAATTTCAATCTTATCTCTGCTTGCGACGGTGAACCCCATGTTTATCAGCAAACTATCAGTTCTGCGTTTTGAGGAGCAAGCTTTTCCCTATTTTTGTGGTTGATTTCTAACGGTATGTTGATCATTTTAAATGGTTTTTCAAACTAAATCACTCCCCGAAGGAGACGATGTCGGAAATTAAAGCGAGTCCTCTCTGCTATAAAATAGAAAACCGTTCAAGCAACAAGATACAACATAACATACAAGCGAAAACAGATGAAAGGCAAACACTTTCATATATCTTGTTGTATTAGCCTAAAGCGCTTTGCTTGCACAAATTTGAGGTCTAGGCTTTCCGGTGCGGTTACACTTGTACTCATATTGTATCAATCATTATTGAGTTGTAATCTTGATTTTGGTCATCATTCAACCTGAGAGACGTCTTTTGTGAGTATTCTTGTGGTAAAGAATACACTTGGGTGATCTAGGTGATAGGTGTTTGAAGGTTGTGGTAATCTTCAAAGGTGTTGTAAGAGGGTTGTGGTAATCCTCGAGGTGGTGAAAAGAGGTTGTGGTAATGCTCAAGGTGTTGTATTAATTTTTGGTAAATTAATAAAACCTTTTTTTTTTTGAAATCATCCGGAATCTTGGGGTGGTAGAGGATTAAGCCCTAGGTGGGTTGAACCTCTTTAAATCAATCGAGTGTTGTTTAATTTCCGCATTTACATTCTAGTCATTTCTTACATTGTTTTCAAAAGGGTGATTTGCAAAAATCGGCGTATGTCTGTCATTACCCTACAGATTATTGTGGCCCTTGGATAGCAGTGGTATCAGCGAAACTCTTTGGCTGGCTAGATTCAGAAGTAAAGAGGAAAGATCAGTAGGCTACAAATGATGCTCATCATCTCACCACGGGCGCCTCCACGATAAGCCACCACTATTCGGCCAACAAGCTACGCATTTTGGAAAGACATTATGGAGTGCTTCCTCTGGTGCGGGTTCTAGCATTTGGAATGTGGCCATCGAAGGAGTTGATCAACCAACAAAGAAAATCGGAGGATGGCAGCGACAAAAGGAGTTTGATGAAAGCGACAAAAGGCTTTCTCTCTAGCGGTAAGGCCTTAAATATTTTGCATTGTTCTCTTACAGCACATAAGTCTGATCCGCGTAAGAGGCATAAAGGTCGGCACATGAAGTTTGGGAAAAATTGGAGACAATCTATGAAGGGACTAGAAAATCAGCAAGCGAAGCAAAGACCATGCTTGTTAAAGACTTGAAAACTTTAGCATGTATGATGGCGAAAGCATCTCGAAAGATGGTGGAAAGGCTTGACAATATTGTCAATCCTCTTGTGGCCCTCGGCAAAGTCATCTCGAAGAAGGCAAGGTGACGAGGTATTGAATGCACTTCTGGCTCATGGTCCAAAAAATGCGACAATCAAGGCACAAAATCTTGAGCACTTTCGAGTTTGATGAGCTTATTGGAAATCTACTCATCTATGAAGTCTATCTCAAGGAGAGGAAAAATTCCAAACCATCCACAAATCAATCGGGTATGCAAATTATTCTAAAGGTCTTGATTAACCTTCTAATAATGCATACTATGATAATAATGATGATGATGATGATGAGAGAGCGGCCGCGCATTTGTTGAAAATTTGCAAAATTTGTAAATAAAAATAAAGCAAGAAAACCAGATAATGCTTGCTTTAAATGCGGAAAACCAAGGGCACTTCATTCTTGGTGCCAAACTCGATGAAGAGGAGCAAAAAAAAAGAAGCCTTTCTCAAAAAAGGCTCAAATGCGGAAATCAAAACATGGGATGAACTACTAAAACAAAGATGAGGAAGGAGGAAGGAGGAACACGGTCTCATGGTATAGGCGGTGAAAACAATGAGGTACACTCAAATTCTTCTACTTTATCCATAGTTGATGACTTGATGTGATTTTGATGAATTGCAAATTGAGTTTCAAAATTTAATCGTTAAATACAAAAATTTGAAAAAGGAGCATAAGGAGATTAAGGTTGAAAAAGAAAAATTATTTACCTCTTATGAATCTCTAGAAAAGCTCATGCTCTTACTCTTTCTTAGAATTCATTCTCTTGAAACAGAAAAGAATTGCTCACAAAGATATTGAATGTTTGAAAAATGATGTGCATCGTTTCAACATAAGTGCGGATAAAGTCACAAAATTTTTAGATGCACAAGAGGTGAGCATTCCAATCGGGACTTGGTTATAAGCCCGTTTAAAGTGTTTTTAAGAAAAATAACCAAGGTCAGAGCTTTTGTGCGTCTTAATAATTATAATACTCCTACTTGTTTTTATTGTGTCAAGTTGGACATTATGCTAATAATTCTGAAATTGAGAAATAGCTGAGCGTGTTTGGAGACCCAAAGGTCTATTACTAACCCCCGTGGACCCCAAAATTATAAGTACCTAAAGAATTCTTTTGTAGGTAATAGGGGCTATAACCACAATGGAAGATTCAAAATGGCTGCGTGGGCCGGTGGATGTTCACGCCATATGGCCAGGGAGGAAAGAACTTTTTACCAACATCAAGCTCCAAGAAAGAGGGTATGGTCATGTTAAACGATAAGCGAAGAAAAAAATTCTTGGAAATGGAGAAATTGGTAACTCTTTTTCTCTCTCTTAGTAACGTTCTATAGTTGAAGGGCTTAAGTTTAATTTGATAAGTGTTAGCCAACTTTGTGATTCAAAATATGATGTTTCCTTTAATAAAGAAAAATGCATTATCTTAAAAATGGTGAAATTGTTTGTGAAGCAAATAGAAAGAAAAGCAAATCTTTACAAAATTTGTACAAGTGATTTGGTTAGTCAAAATGTTTCTTGTTTAGTAAGCCAATAATGATTTAACTAGTTTATGGCATGGCGACTTGGACATGTTGGATCAAGAATTTGAAAAATATTTACAAAAACAACATGTGAAGGACTACAGGTTGAATTTTGAAAATCTTGGCTTATGACACTTGTCAAAAACAAATTAGTTAAAGAGTAGTTTTAAGCCCAAAAATGAAATTTCCACAGCCAAACCCTACAAATGTTTCACCTTGGTTGTGCGGGGATATTGTCTGACTAGTCTAAGTGGAAAACATTACACTTTTGTTATCGTCGATGATTTTCTCAATATACTTGGGCTCTTTTTTCTTACCAATAAAACGTCACAGTTAATGAGTTTTGTTAAGTTGTGTAGACTTATTGAGAATGAAAAAAGAAGATACTATCAAGTCTATTCGACGATCGAGTGGAGGAATTTGACGGTGAATTTAGAGTGTTTTGTGAAACGAAGGATATCTTTCATAATTTCTCGGCTCCAGAACTCAACAAAATCGATGTGCGACGGAAAAATCGGACACTAATGAGTCGGTCGTACTCGATGAATTCTCGCTAAATATTTTTGGGCGAAAGAAGCGTAAGTGCGAAAAACTGTATGTCATTAATCGAGTTTATATTCGTCTAAGCAATACGTAATGGCGAAGGTGAGCATAATGTGACCATTCAGTGTTTAGTTATAAGTGCTTTGATATAAGGATCAGTGGACAAGCGATCTTGAGCGTGAGGTGTTTGTGGATGACTGCGAAAAGTAGCATGCCAGTTTTTGTAAGGCACGATTGCTGGAAGTTAACCATGCGTGTAAAATTCAGCGACTGAGGATGTGCAGAAGAATTCACAGCGTAGTGGTGAGAGATGTGTGAGGCTGGTGTGCAGAAGGTGATGAATGGCGATCTATAAATGATAACTCAATGCAGACGATGATTGAGAGTGAGGGCGTGTCTGAGTTCTTGGTGCATTGGTGAGTCTTGGTCTTTGTGGCAGTCCAGCAGGGTGGCCCAGGAAGGCAAGTATAGGAGCTAAGGCCATAAGAGCTGCAGGGCGATTGATTTACAGGAGTAGAGTTGATCAATTTCAAGTGTGTCAGATGACATATATATTATCAGTATTTTTAGCATTTGAAAAGCTGGTATAGGATAAACGTGATCGAAGGCGTGTTTGACAGAGCGAGTTGATGTGAGGTGTTGTCGGAAGACTTTGTGCATTTATGGGCAGAACTTTTTACCAATACTTACATTTAAAATATCAATATTTTACCACCTATTCTTATTTCCAAATTTCAAGCTTTGCAAATGGATGTTAAATCAGCCTTGCTTAAATGGTATTATTCAGAAAAGTCTATGTAAAACAACCTCGAGTTTGAAAATGTTTCTAGGCCCTAATGATGTTTTATAAACTTAAAAGGCTGTATGTGGTTTTCCCAAAGCATGAGCACCAGTGTATAATTATGATAAAGACTTGGATTCTTTTAGCACTACGAATGGTTTTATAAGAGTAAATTGATACAACTCGCTTTGTTTTGAAAAGGCAAGATTGTTTACTTGTGCAAATATATGTTGATGATATTATCTTTGGTACTACTAATGATTCTTTATGCGATTTTCTAAGTTAATCACGAGAAATTAGAATGAACAGTATGATGGGAGCAACTTAACAACCGGACTTCAAATTAAACAATGTCAAGAAGGTGTTATGTTTATAAATCCAAGTATACAAAGAACTTTTGAAAAGTTAAGCCATTGAAGAAGGAAGAACCGTCTCTACTCCTGATGGCAACAAATGTCAAGAATTGATACTGCAAAAGATGAAAAGCGAGTCCGTGGATGGTCCCAGTATGTCGGTATGATTAGTAGTTTACTTTATTTGCTTATTTAGTAAGCGGGGCATTCTTAAATACGGTATCTTTATGTCTTTCGTTTTCATGATCCAGAATCTCCACATAGTCTGCGTTAAAAGTTTCGATATTTGAAGGCACCATTCAATATAGTTTATTTTGTATCGAAGAATGAAAATTTTCTACTCTTAAAGGTTATAGTGATTGGATTATGAAATATTGATGATGGGAAAAATTACTTCCATTATCCTTATCAATTTTAGTGATTGCCTAGTTTCTTGGTTTTCAAAGAAGCAAAGCACATTTCTCTTTCCAGCGGCGAGGCAGAATATATTCCGCGCGTTTTGTTTGTACTCAACGGATGGAAACAAGCCTTAGCGGTTACAAATGCTCTTTGAAAATGTACCTATATTTTGTGTGATAATATATCCGCCATAAATATTATAAAACCGGTTCATCATAGCAAGTACTAAACATATTGAATTAAACATCATTTTCTAAGGATTGTGTTTAGCGTAAAATTGAGATATCTTTTGCTTCCATCTCGAATCAATTATGAATATTTTACAAAACGCTATCTTAGAACACTGTAATCTGTTTCGGTTAGGCATAACCATATTAGATAGAAACTACGTTTACATTTTTCGTTTTAAAACTTAGGAAATGGCGTCGGATTTGGTTGAAATTGATTTTAGGAAAAGCGGTGACGATGAAATTTGAAGGGTTGAAACATTGATTAAGCCTCAACGTCGGTAGAAATCGCCCTAAGCTATATTTTTGGCTTTTAGTCATCTTGACGTGCCAAATTTAACTTATTTGGCATTTTGTCCCGCGCCCGGAATTTTCCTATTTACGTTTCAAAAATGGTTTTCTGTGCATTTCTTTGCAACATAGGCGTTATATAAGCACTGACCATCATCATCATGGCTCATCTTTTAGATCAAATGGTAAGAATTTCTCTTCTTTTGCTCAATTAGGTTGAACCATAGTTGGTGGACCAACATAATTATATTTAGCGATAATTTTTGCATATGATTTTGATGAGCTTATCTAGTATGTTGAATTGTATATTGATTAAAATTGAATTGGTGATACGAATTTTTGGCTTGAAACATTTACAGGGTTATATTCAACCTCTTTTATTTTTCCAGCACATAGGGTGTTCGATGAAATATCGCAATGAAAACTTCAACTTATACATGATTCTCTTGCTTTCAAAGTCTTCCATCTTATTGAGATCCTTGAATTTGAGAAGTAAAAACAAAGCAGCGTATAGACTCTTCATGTACATTTCTCCCCCTTTTCGCTTAGAGTGTGCCTTTAATTGCTTGCTCATGATTTATAAGCGTAGTCACTTTGGCGCTTACTTTGATATTAATATTGTGGGTGTTTTCACCATTCTAACATTCTTTTGATGATTCCAAAGGGAGAAATAGGATATTAGCAATTATTTCAAGAAAAGCTAATAAAGCTTGCAATAAGTAGTATGGACTGATACCTAGTCCATGGCTGAATTACTGGACTGGAATAAAATTGTTTATAAGTATTGTGGAGGCTTAACGCTCATGATGCATCCCCATATAAGCTTGTTATAGCTTGTGCTTCTTACTTTAATAATCGTTTGGTTGATGCTCAACATAAATAGGGGAGCTTTGCTTGTGAAATACTTTAACGGATAGTTCTTGTAAGCCAGAAATTTTATTTGGTTTCCGTCGTCCTCGAAAATTGTTTTGGTTTTGCTGGTAATCATCAAAAGAAGAGGAGTTTGTTAGATAAATGTTTTTATCATGATTTTGATGATTATGTTAGATTTTGTTCAAATGAGTTTTTAAACCAAACTATGTCCTAAATGTTGTCTAAATACTTTGATATCAACTTAAAATGTTTTTACTATTTTTGGGTATTTCTTGAAGTTTATTTCAATAAAAAATTGGACCTTTTATTTGTTTTGAGCTCGACGTGCATACACAGCAGAACCCGTACTGAGTTAGTGAAAGCAATGGCGTAAGAAAAATAGAAGGCGAAGTGGCCGTTGACCGAGGTGGAAACCTTCCCGGTCGCGATGACACATGCACAGGAGTTGGATTTTATTCAGGAACCTGCGACATCAAAATCTTCAAGAACGCCCGATCGCGGCCTAAGAAGCGATAGAGTGCTTCACCAACCGACGGGTCCACTTGTGGCAAAGTCGCGGGAATTCAATTTCAAATCTTATCTCTGTAGCGACCGGTCGAACCCCATTGTTGCTCGGCCGACTATCGCGTTCTGCGTTTTAGATTGACTTTTCCCTATTTGGCGGGATTGATTTATGACTATATTGATCATTTTTAAATGAACAGCACTAAACAAATCACTCCCCAAGGAGGAGGCCAATGTCACCGGAAATGAAAGCGAATCCTCAATAAATAGGAAGCCGTTGCAAGCAACAAGATACGGCAACATGCAAAGCGAAAAACGTTGAACAGCACTTTCCTTATATCTTGTTGCCCATTACTTTTAAGCACTTTCACTTACGCGGTTGAGTGCAGGGCTTTCGATTCTCGATTCTGGCGTACTCATATTGTATCAATCGTTATTCAGTTTAATCTTGATTTTGAGTCATCATTCAACCGCAAGGCGTCTTGTGAGGTATTACGTGGTGAATACGACAGGTGATCAGGTGATAGGTGTTTGGTGTAGGTAATCTTGAAGGTGTTGTCAAGGAAGGTTGTGTGACAATGCTCAAGGTGGTGAAAGAGGTTGTGGTAATGCTCGAGGTGGTAGAAAGGGTTGTAGTAGTCTCGGGTGTTATCATTAATTTTGGTAAATTAAACAATACGTAACTTC
>CM071926.1:68146416-68229380 GCA_016081115.2 Rehmannia glutinosa | reverse complement strand
TGGGTGTTACCTAATATCATTTATGTTATCTTGTGAGAAAAGGAAGGACACCACTTAAACAAGCGCATAGGCATAGACTTAATGAACCAGACCAGACGCATCCACACTTTAGCAAAACCAGATTCATATATGAAATGAAAAGAACATGTCGCACATTTAAAACCTAATGTTCACAGAACCATGCAATTTCAAATTATCAATGAACTCATGTAGACTCTTAACATAGGTATACTTTGCGAGAACTTACCTACAAGCGCTAATTTCATTTTTTTTTGCTAATGATTCAGATTCAGAAGTGGAGAATTTGAGAATTTCTTTATCCTTTGTTACAACGACCGATCCCATGGATTGGATCCATCAAAAGTAACAGAGGTGGGGGCCTTGTTATTATGAGTGGCAATTGCCGCAGCAAATGATTTAGGAGAAAAGTTTTGTACCGAAGGGTTGAGAATAGGAGGTGTACGTCAAAAAAGGGGACAATGGAGTCCGATTTGGATGTCAATTCATTGTTCGCAGGGTAATGCAGATAACAGAGGGAACTCATCACCATGTGCAGGTGGATCAAAGTCCATTGTAGGCCCTATCAAGTGAAGATCCATTTCAGTGAAAAACCCTAACACCTGAAATGCAATAATAATTGAGGTCAGAACAATCAAATTAGATCATTGAAAATGAATTGAGAGAGAGATCAAAAGATGGAGAGATGGAGGAGAAGGTTTCGGTGACTAAGATGGTGCCATTAATGTCCTAAATTTTAGATTTGTGCAATTATGGCCCTATAAGTTTTTAGTTGACAAATTTGGTCAAGGGCTATTTCAATATTTTAATTATTCTCAAAAATGTCCCCTGATAGCCAAAACAATTAATATTTTCTAATAATGAAAATACAAAACACGTACAAATATGCCAAAATTGGTCATTTTGAATAATACGAATGATATTACCACGACTAAAAATAAAAAAGAGTAAAATTTCCAAATTCTAAAAATTGCTAATGGAAAAATCACATAGGACTAAATTGCAACTTTAAAAGTTACAAGACTAATTTTGCATCACCCTATAGATACAAGACCAATTTTGCAATTTTCCCTTTTTGTTGACCTACGAATTTATGGAGACCGATCCGAACCGACTCGTCTCACGGATGAGATCCGTGATACGGTCTCACAAGAGACCTTATCCCCTCCTAATTAGTGGGATCACACATAGGGGTGACGGACGACCACGCAAAAATAAATCGCCCTCGTAGAATAAAAAATTTATTATTTTATAAATAAAATATAAAATAATTCAAATAAAAGTAAAATAAAAAAGAAACAATGAACAAGAAAAATAAACTACTATAATCTTGTAATATATTTATAAGTATATTTATAAATATTTTATTTATATTTCATTTTATTAATGCATATTGTTTATGAAATGAAAGCTTTTAATGTATATATGTCACGTGTAATATTAAGTACATAAAAGTACATTGTCAAATATATATATATATATATATATGTAAGACATATATCAAATAAAAAAATAAGACTATTAGGCGGAGGTTACGTACGGAGAGGAAGATTACAAGAAAAATGTTGAAAGACAACACTTAAAGGACAACAATTATTTTTCGAAAACTATTCTCTGTTAACACATTTATTTGTCAAAGACAACAATGCTCTTGCAACTGTTGTATATCGACGTCTTACAAATAAACAATTTGTGTCGGCTAAAGATAACATTTTAAAACCTTATTGTCTATTGAGCTATATTTAAAATAAAATAAAAAACTATTTTTGGTTTTAATTAGTGTTGCTAATAATATATCTTAGAAATTAATCCCCTGAAAAAAATGTTAATTATCAATAAAAAATGTTAATGTAAAATAATTCTTCCCTCTCGAAAAATGCCCTAATCCTCTCAAGTTCTATCTCAAAACCGTTGCCGTGCCGCACCGTCTTTTCGACTCTCTACTAGTTTTCATTTTTTTCGATTTTCATTGAATATGAAGTAGTTGTTAGATTTTTCAAGAAAAACTTGTTCGCCAAAAATTTGATCTCAATATTGCAAGTGTACAAAGATAGTTTATAGGATAATGGCAAACAAGGTCGTATTCCTTAGGGATTGAATACTGAAACACTTAGGGTATAATAACACGTATTTCAATTTTATTGAAGCTACCAAAATCACAAGTTTTAGGAATAATCGAAAAACAAAAATCAAAGAAATAAATTTGAACTCCACAAGTCTTTTAAACAAATACGAAAGCAACCCTCACTAAAAGAAAACTCGTGATAGGCATCACTACAAAGGCAAAATGCGGTTTTATAACTTTTCGCGTATTTTCCCATATAACAGCGGTTTTTAAAGAAATTGGTGTCTAATTAGTTCTGTCTTTGATAATAAAAAGCGGTTTCCCAGAATCGGTGTCTATTGTAAAAACAAATCCCCAAATCGGCAAATAGCTTTTGGCATCGAATTTGGGAACCATTGTCTATTTATTTAGATTTGACAATAGTTGTTTTGTCACCGCTCTAAAACCATGTCTTTAATTATTTAGAAACCATATTTTTAGACACCGTTCTTAAACCTGTCTAATCGTATATCGTATTACACCGGTCTACAAAAATCGGTGTCTATTTACATACTTCCTTTTATAAATTAGTTTTAACCTAATTTTCATTAACCCTTCAACATCTATTCTTACATTCACATAACCCACCGCTGACCCCGTTTGCTCCCCTCGAATGTTCTTACTCTTGATGTTGTCATCGCTCATCGTCATAAGGAGTTGTTGGAAATATCCAATCGCTCAAAGTTCTCCTTCAACAACCGATCGAATGATTTCCGGGGAGTCCAATCTCTTTTGGGTTTGATTTTCTCTTCCAAAAAGCTACTTTTCCTTAGGATTTTCTTGAGAGGCTCCACGGTAATCAATTTCTTCTACTTTTTATTCTTCTCCTCCGCCTCTCTCGAAATGTAACATGCCATACCATTTATCTCGCCTGGGACTTTACCGCTACTTCAAAAAAGTTCTCTCGTTTTCTCTAGAAAAGCCTTAATCTCTCTCTCTCAATTATTTGTCAAAACCGCACCCGCATGCCGCCTCCATCGCCTCCACCAATTTTTTTTTTTTTTTATGTTTTAGGTTGAGTAGAAAGTAGTGGTTAGATTTTCCGAGGAGTATAGATCTCGGTTCAAATAGAATAACTTGATATTCATCTCTTTACCTCGATAACTCACGAGTTTGCTCGCTCAAGTATCGTTAACTCACTCATCGATAATCGCTCGACATGGAATGGAAGCCTAGCAACCGTCATGTGTCCACCTTCCCTATCGCTCTCTCCTCCAAATTGCCACTGGTTAACTCGGCCTGGACGTGTCGACGGATTTTCTACTCCATCTTCAAGCTATTCATATTCCCACGGTATACGAGTTGTTGAGATAAGTGTTTTTGTTTCACCCCGATGTTATAAAGTTGTTTTATGTAACTTGTTTGCAACACCGCATTCTCATTATTTCCGGCCTTTGAGCATTTCTTCCGTATGTTTGGCATTTAGAAGTTATGAAGATTACGTCTAAGCGGCCTCGAATAGAGTTAAACGACTGACGGGTAACGATTTTGTCAAAATATTCACTAGTTGATCTTAAGATGGAACAAAACACATGCATCTCAATTTTTCGTTTGAAACGCAATCCCTTAAAAAGTGATGGCAAACCTCAATATGTTTAGTTGACAGATGAACTGGATTTTGAGAAATATTAATGGCGAAATATTATCACAAAAATAGGAGCATTCTCAAAATGGATTTTGTAATCCACCAAAGTTTGTTTCATCCATTATAATTGTGTACAACAAAAAAGTCACGGAACTATATTTCGGCTTCGGCCGTTGATAAAGCCACACAATTTTACTTCTTAGAAAACCATGAGACGAGACAATCTCCTAAGAATTGACATGAGCCGATTTGCTTTTACAATCATCAACGCCTCAAGTCATAATCTAAGTCACTATAGTTTTTGAAGAAAATCTTTATTTTTCGATAAAACAGACCATACTAAACAATTACCTTTTAAATATCTAAAAATTCTTCATGACATTTAAATAAGATTCTTTGGGATTACTTTGAAATCAATCACATAGACATATCACATGAAGAATATCGGATTTAATAGCGGTTAAGTAAAGTAAACTTACTATCATACCTCGATATTTGGTTTCGGCTAGTTTACCTTTTTCATCCTTGTCAAGTTTGATGTTTGTTGCCATTGGTGTTGCTATGGTTCTTCCTTCTTCAATTCCAAATTTCTCTAGAAGTTCCTTTAATTTGTGTATTTGGATTGTGAGATATATATATTCCTTCTTGAATTTCTTTTGATTTGAAGTCCAAGGAATAAGTTGAGTTCATCCATCATACTCATTTCAAATTCATCTTGAATAAGCTTAGAAATATTATTGCACCAAGATTCATTAGTAGCACCAAAAATGATATCATCAACATATATTTGAACAAGAAGACTATTTGATCCTTTTTCAAAAACAAAAAGAGTAGTATCAACTTTACCTCTTTTAAAACCATTTTTCTAAAAGAATAGAATTTCGTCTATTATACCATGCTCTCACGTGCTTGTTTGAGACCATATAAAGCCTTTTTATGTTTATAAACATCATTTGGTCTTGAAAATTTTCAAACCCCGGGGTTGTTTGATATAAATTTCATCTTGAATAAAACCATTTAGAAAAGCGATTTGACATCCATTTGGTAAAGTTTGAAATTTTTGAAGTAAGAATAAGCAAGATACAATAGCTTTTAAACGTGCTTCGAGTGCAAAAGCTTCATTATAATCAATACATTCTTCTTGACAATAACCTTGAGCTACTAACCTTGCTTTTTTATTTCAAATGATGTTGCCTTGAGCATCTAATTTGTTATGAAATACCTATTTTGCTCCGATGATGGTTTGAGATGGAGGACGCATGTTCCCAAACTTCATTTCTTTCAAATTAATTTAGCTCCCTTCTTTCATTTCAATGAACCAATATTCATCTTCAATTGTCGCTTTAGGATTTTTAGGCTCTTTTTGAAAAATTAGAGTTTTTTCGGCATATTTTCTTCCGCATGACTTTATTAAGTGGATCCCTAATAATAAGGTCTTTAGGATGACCTTCCTTCAATTTTAATGACAGAGAAAGATTGAAGTGTCACCCTTGTCTTCTTGTTGAACATTTTTTTGAAAGAAGAAGGTTGGTAATTTTGAGTGGTGTTTGGAATAATTTGTTTTCCATCATCACAATCTTCACTCATAATTTTTGAACATCGAAAGCTTCAATAAGTTTGATTGTGTATGGATTGTTCGACTACCAAGCTTGTTTTGTTATATAATCGATATGCTTTGTTTTTGTTCAAATGATCCTTGGTGTTTAAAATAAAACACTTGCAATCAAATATCGTGAAGTAGCTAATATTTGGTGTTCTTCCTTTCCAAAGCTCATATAAAGTTTTGTTTAACTTTGGTCGAACATATACTCGGTTTACCACATAGCAAGTGGTGTTTACGGCTTCAAATTTCAAAAATATTTTGAAGCGAAAATTCAAGCATTGACTAGCACATTTCTTGTAGAGTTTAATTTTTCCTCTTGGCTACACCATTTTTTTTGAGGAGTTCTTGGAGAAAAATTATGAGCATATCCTTTGGTTTTAAATAGAACTCTAAATTACCGTCAAATTCACCACTTTCGGTCACTCCTAATAGATTTGATATAATCTTTTTTTTTATTTCTATACGTCTACACAACTTAGCAAACTAATAAGCGACATCATTTTTATTAGCAAGAAAAATAACTCAAGTATATCTAGAAGTCATTGGCAATAACAATATATAATGTTTTCCACTTAGGTTTGTCGTGTCAATGTCCTCACACAAATCTAGATGAAGAAGTTGTCGATGTTTGGTTGCATGTGGAAATTTCATCTTTGGAAAGTGTCACATAAGCCAATATTTTCAAATTTAATTTGGGTAGTTCTTTGACATGTTAATTTTTGCAAATATTTTGTAAATTTTTGTATCCTACATGTTCAAATTGAATATGCCATAAACTAGTTAAATCATTGCTAACGATAAGATAAGAAATATTTTGACTAACCAAATCACTTGTGCAAAATTTTTGTAAGGATTGCCTTTTCTACTAGTTTGACAAATAATTTTATCATTTTTGAGAATAAAGTATTTTTCTTTATCGTAAAATTGGCTTACACTTATCAAATTGAGCTTAAGCCCATCTACTAATAAAACATCATTAATAGAGAAAGAAGAATTATCAACGCCTCCGTTACAAGGATTTTGGCATTCCCATTTCCAAACATAATCATTCCTCCCTCTTGTAGCTTGATGTTGGTAAAGAGATCTTATTTTCCGCCATATGGCACAAACATCCGCTATCCACGAGCCATTTGGAATCAATCCTATTTGACCATTATTGCTCCAAGTACCTAGAATAAAATTATTTTTAGATACCCTTGAATGTTGGGGTCCATGGGGTTAGCATTGAAACCTTAGGGTCTCGAAAAATAATTAGTATTATGCTTAGCTCTACAAGTACTTAGATAAATGACCATATTTTTCAAAATAAAAGCATGTAATAATTTTTGGACTTCTAAAGCATGTCTAAAAGTCGAGTTTGGTTCTTTTTCTTGAAATCGGTTTGAATAGAGTTGTAACCAAGTCCTAATTTTGAATGATCACTTCTTTGTGCATGAAGAATTTTATTAACCTTATCGGTACTTGATTGGAATGTGTTTTGCATGTATTTTAGGCGTAATTATAGTTAGAATTAGTTGCTATGCATGCATTACATGAGTAAAAAGGGCTTTATTTCTCTTGTGGAAAAGGTATTACGCTTTGCTCGTTTTGTAGGAATTGAATGATAATTGTAGCATTTTGGCAAAAATTCGAGCATTGCGGTAAAGAACCACCGATACTAGAAATAACGTATGATGTTTGGAGTTGAATCGAGAAGAAGTCGACGAACCGGCGAAAACGAAAAGACACGAAGACATATTAGCTCCAGCAGTGCGCACGGGCAAGGCATGCGTCCATGACGCCCGTCGCTAGCGAATCGAGACTCAATCCGCAGGGACGCAGGCTGGTCGCGCGTGATGCGCGCGACGACCCGTGCGCCTTTAGCGAAAAGAACAATTCTGCGGTACTCAGACGGGGCCGGTCTCGTGAAAATGTAGTTGATGCACTCTTAAACTAGGTTTTGACCCAAACGGAGTACAAATAGAGACGAGGTGGCCACAAACGAGGACACCGATTTTTGCCCTAGAAAGCGGATAAAAGAGCATCTTCCACTGAGAATTGGAGATATCGATTAAGGCCACAACAACACACTAGAGGATTGAAGATAGATCGAGAGATCATCGCTGCCCCCGAGTTTACTCATTCCATCGTATCATTTACTTTTGATTAGTTAGATATGAACTTGAATAATTTGTCTATGTATTATTTATTTTCTATGTCTAGCTAAACATCTTGTGATTCCCCGAGTTTGGGATTAGGTTAATGGATACTTTTATTGAATGATTAATTGCAATTGAAGTTATTGTTTTCCAACCCTATTCGAGTACTTTGTTTTAATTGTTGTTTTATCAAAACGCATTTGATTTAACTTGCTTTGATGTATTGATTCATAATTCGAAAGATGAGTTTCAATACTAGATCTCAGTGAGTACTTGACATGAATAGTTGCAAGATTGAGAAGTCTGAATATTTGTGAGGATATTTAAATATTTTGTGCTTTTAGAGTTGGATCTCATTTGAGTAGAGATGGTAGCATAGATATTTTTCAATCAACGTTTTTACATGCATCTCGAGAGAGAGGGTAAAATACTTTTGTGATTGTCTTATAGGAAGAACAATAATAACATTGGTTGTGATTAATCTGATAATAAAAGGGATATTAACTCGAAACCATAAACCAGGAATCCATTCATCTCCTTGATCTTTCAATCAACTCTTTACTTTGTCTTCTTAGATAAATTCTTGTTTTAGCATTAATAAAACCAATCCATCAAATTTCAATCCTCCGGATAAAAATAAGACTATTATAATCCCAATACTTAGTACATTAATTTATTAGTCCCTCGTGTTCGACCTTGCTAACCCAATTATATAAACCGCACTGCACTTGCGGGTGAAGCTAAAAATAAGGCGACAAGTTTCTCGCCATTGTTGGGAACTAATTAAATTTTTTTAGTACTAATATTGCGATAAATAGAATTATTTTTAATTTAGACATTTTTCTTTCGTTTTTATTTGTTGTTTAATTTTACGCCACTCGTGTTTGACTTGTTTTTTTAGTTGGTTCGTAGTATGTCGCTCGAAATTCCGAGTGGATGGCTTTGGACTCCTACCGCCACCGCTTTCATTTCACCATGAGAAGGCCGAATTTGGCATTCATATTCTCCTCAACATGCGGTTCTTTTCGTGAACTTCACGCAGCAGCTCCATCTTTGTTTTATGAGAGGCATGCATTCGTGCAAGCATTTTCCGCATCCTCCGCTTCATGTCAAGATTATCGCTTCCAGCATCATTTTGTTGTACAATGCTTTAAAATATCTAACTTGTTCATATCGCATTGTACACACTGCCGACACCATTCCCCGATTCTCGACTACTATCCCCTCGCAAGTCTCGCCAGTGAGGTTGGCATCCCCGTTGTCCAAAATGCATATCTAGTGAGGTGAGGCCCGGTGCCGTTCAATCTTCTCAATCTCACCAAGGATTGTCTTGAGGACTTCATGTACCTCACCTGTCACGAGATGTACCTCGGTACCGTCACGATCAAAATCAACTGAACAATTGAATCGGAGGGAATAATCGATCGGCTCGATGTTGAAGTCGTCTGCTCTCGCTCACGAGATGTTTCTTCTTCAAGATCGGGTAGCTCAATCGAAAAGGGAAAGTTTCTTCAAATGCATCATCACGCATATAAGGTATTGATTTTACAGCTTGTTCGTGCTGTGATGTGCCTGGTTGAGTCGAGCTCGCTTGCAGCTTTGGGAGCCGCGCAGATGACTCCTGTCTCAATCGGGCATTGGTGAGTGGGTTGGCTAGTGACAGAGTCTCTCACTGCCTTAATGCCTTCTTCTGCATCGGTGAGATTCTCGCTAAATGGATTTGATTGTCCTCACCGCACCATCAGGCGTCATCGAGGATGATGAAGCTCGAGGGCTTTTCATCATCAAAATTGAACGCTTGATGAGTAACTTTGAATTCTCGCTTACTCGTATTTGGAAGAACATCCTCACCGAGTCCTTTGCGCAGGGGTTGACTCAACCGTCTTCGTGATCCCAAGAATGTTGTATCAAGATTATCCTAGGAATCATGAAGAGCGCCGATTTTCTCTTCCGAGTCAAAGAATGATGACTTGAGAATGCTCTTTTCTCCTTGATTTTTACCCAGGGAAGTCTCAACCTCCTCGGGCCTTCATTACCTCCTGCAGCCTCAATCGCAATGAGGCCTTGTACATTCCCTTCGGCGTACAGAACTGCCTTAGGGTCTTCTCGCAAAGCATCCACAGAGTCTCAACTCCTTGGATTGCACTTTCATTGCCCATAGTGTTAACTCCCGGAGCGATCCATCCCGTGCTTGATCGATTACATGATTACATCATCATCTTCATCCTCTCCTTTGTCGCTCTTTCCTTTTCCGAGAATGGAAGGTAGCATACTCTTATCGCTTCTTCTCCTTCAAAGAAAGATATGTAAGTGGAGGAGACACTGTCCTTTCAAACAGGGATTTCATTGCATCTCGCCACTTCTTCATCCTCAAATTGCTCGCCCACAACCGGTCTTGACCGCCTCTCGCCGACTATCCTCAAAGACTTGGTTGTTTCTTCAATAACTTCGAGATCGCACTTCTTCAGCAGCCTCGAGATTTTCTACACTGAGTGGCGACTCACTGCCTTCTCAAGCTCGAGAGCTTGGTGAGTCTTCTCCTTCTCTTGGTCCTCACCAGAGGAATTTCTCGTTTGGAGACTTCTTCTTCGATTCCTCATGGCGGGGGCCGAGCACCTTTCGTTGATCGAGGAGCCGCCATTCCGGGCTTGGCAAACCTCTTCTTTCCGATGGCCGGAGAAGGTATCTAGGGCTTCCTTCTCGCCCTCGGCTGGTGGGCGAGCGACTCGGCGAGGGCAGTAACTCCCTACTGCAGGGCAGGTGCGTCTTTTCTTCTTTGCTGCAGGGACAACTTTCTTCTTCGCACCGCAGGGCAACTCTCTTCTTTGGAGGGGAGGAAAGCAGTTGTATCAACAGGTCACCGATTCCCCCTCACCGTATCGCCCTCTTAGATAGGCTCTCTTCGGGCGCCGGACAAGTTGGCTCAACATCTTCTTGTTTACATGGAAACACTTTCCATGTCTAAGGGGAATGCCCTTAACCTCCATCGATGGCCAATAACTAGGCTATAGCCAATTGATCCTCCAAAGGCTCCGTCCTTTTTGATGGATTTGTTGCCAACGTTCGCGAGTCCTGCAGATACGAATTCTCGCCAATTGATCTTCTTATCTTCCATGATCACAAAATGCATGACGATCAACTTGGTCTTGGGAGTGATTGAAGCCGCCAAACTTCATGTCTACACTCTTGGCGACGATATCCATCGCTTTATGATAATCGCCCTTCAAAGAACTTCTTGTCACCGTGGTAGACCACTTTCGCAAAGACACTTGGGTTTGGTCACTTCCTTCCATGCAAAGAACTAAGTTGACATCGGCTTCATATATCTCCGCATGCCTTCCGACGGCAAGCGAAACAAAAGCTCCGCAAGGTCCTTAGCAATGATTAATATCTCATTGCGGTGGACGGAGGATTTAATCCTTCGTCCGCACTTCGGTGTTAACATAAAAAGCGGGCAACATCTTCAATGTATGTCATTTGATACTCCATCGTGAGAAAATGCTTGAGTCTAGATTTCGATTTTATCCGCTATTTTCTTCACAAGGGTTTCATCGAATCCTACTTTATCATCCCCTCAAAGTCCACAGTTGATCCTGTGTGGATTTGCTTTTGCGAGCTTGGTGAAATCATGTCTTTGGTGCCATTTTTAGTGAGTTTTACCGAACAAAACTTGGTAAACCGACTTGAGAACTTGTAGGGTTTCGAGAAAGAAAAGTTTGCTTCTTTTGCTTGGGAAGATGAACAGGTTTCGAAAAAGTGAGAGAGAGAGGATTGAAAACCATATATAAGGGTTATGAAAGGACGGGTTTTGGATTTTGAAATTTGATCAAGATCAACGGCTCAGATTTAGCATGTCACATCGCATTTAATTGCTCGCATTTAATGCGGCAGCATTTATATCCAATCATATGCTTACTGTGCAGTCTTTTGACTGTATTCGTCATTATTATGCTGATGTCATCCTTAAAAACATTACCGCTCATTAAAAACGATTGCGTTTTTGTCACTTAGCTCATAAATGACTCAGCTTTCTCCACAAATGACTCAACTCTTCTTCTCTCTTTTTGTATAGTGACTCACCATTGTCACCTAACTCGACATGGCCGACTTTCGATACTAACCGATTCACTTTGGCTTTGATTCATGAAGTTTGTTCTATTTTCATCTTTTCACGTTCCATCCTTTCTCATTGAGTCTTCTCGAGTGTCAACTCACCAATTAACCCTAACTCATGCTTAAGCTCTTCAAATCTTGATTCACATAAGGGTTTGGTGAATATGTCACCAATGCTGTTTATCGGTTGAGATATATTCCAAAGTGATGTCTTTTTTTTTCAACATGATCTCTTATAAAATGATATCCGACATCAATGTGCTTTGTTCTTGAAGGCAACATAGATTCGAGTGATTGCAATAGCGCTTGTGTTATCACACATAATTGGAATCTCTTTTTCTTCAATTTCATAATCTCTCGCTTGTTGTCTCATCCATAAGACTTGGGCACAACAACTTCCCGCAGCCTACGTGCTCGCTCACTGCTGTGGATGTGGCTATTGAATTTTGCTTCTTGCTAAACCAGGAAACCAATCTGTTTCCAAGCATTTGACAAGTTCCTGAAGTACTCTTCCTATCAACTCTACATCCAAATAGTAGTCGAGTCCGAGTAACCAACAAGCTTGAATCCACATTTCTTTGGATACCATAAGCCAACTTCTTGGCATCCCTTTAAATATCTTAGGATTCTCTTAGTCATCATATGGCTTTCTTTTTGGTGCAGATTGAAAACTTGCACATACACCTAATGCAAAGGTGATGTCCGCCCTTCTTTGTTAGATAGAGCAGATCCAATAAGTGCTCAGTATCTTGTTTGATCTACTGACTTTACCATCCGCATCCATATCCATCTTGGTCGATGTATTCATTGGTATTTTCACGTAAGACTTCTCTTCCATACCATATTTCTTCATTAAATCTCTCGTGTACTTTGTTTGACTTATGAAGGTTCCATCCTTCACTGCTTAACTTGAAGTCCTAAGAAGAATGTCGACTCTCTCCTATCATGCTCATTTCAAATTTGTCTTGCATGAGGTTTGAGAACTTATCACACAAAATCTTTGTTTGTAGATCCAAAAATGATGTCATCCACATATATTTGAACAAGCAAGATACTCTATCCATCTTGAATTAAAGTGTGTTCTCATTCCACTTTGCCTTTGGTGAATCCATTATCCGTCGAAATTAGGATAATTTATCATACCAAGCTCTTGGTGCTTATCTCCAAGAGTCTTCTGCGCTCAAATCCTGGAGGTTGTTCAACATAGACTTCTTCTTCCAACAATCCATTCAAAAATGCACTTTTCACATCCATTTGATATACAATGAAGTTTTTGTGTGCGGATAGGCAAGAATCTATTCTCTCTTCTTGGCAACAGGAGCAAATGTTTCATCAAAATCTATTCCCTCTTCTTGGCAATACCCTTTGGCTACCAATCTTGCTTTGTTTCTTACCACATAACCTTCCTCATTCATCTTGTTTCAAAAACCCATTTTGTGTTAATAACATTTTGATGGGTTGGTCTTTGCACCAATTCCCATACTTTGTTACTTTCAAATTGATTCACTCTTCCTGCATGGCTTGAATCCAATGTGTGTCATCCAATGCTTGGGACACATCTTTTGGCTCTATTTGGGAAATAAAACAAGTGAACATTGCTTCTTGTTGAGCTCGGATCTGGTTCTTACACCATCTCTCACATCTCCAATGACTAGCTCGGTGGATGGTCTCTCGCCATCTCATATCAAAGTTGAAGTAAATCAAATGGGTTCATCGTCTTGCACTTTGTGTTGTCTTGAGCAAATTGTTCATTATCATTCAAATTTAGATTTTCCACTATTGTCTTTGAGACTCGTGATCTCATCTTCATCTTGATTGATTGCTCCACTCTACTTCAACATAGGGACTATTCTACATAGTTGGTTGATTCAAATTATCGCCTAACTCTTCAATGTCTTCTCCATTCACATTAGGTTCATCAAAACCAAATGAATAGATTCTTCTGTGACCATAGTCCTCTTGTTCAAGACTCTATAGGCTTTACTTTCACCGAGTATCCCAAGAAGATACCTTCATCGACTTTAGCATCAAAAGCCTTTAGATTGTCTTTGCCATTGTTGTGGATGAAGCATTTACATCCAAATATTCTAAAATACCCAACATTTGGCTTTCTCCTGTCCATATTTCATAAGGAGTCTTTGTCACCGCCTATTAATCATGCATCTATTTTGAGTATAACATGCGGTGTTTATGGCTTCAGCCCAAAAAAATCTTTTAAGCAATCCGATTTCAACTAACATGGTCCTTTGCACTTCCTTGAGAGTTTTGTTTCTTCTTTCGCTACTCCATTCTCACGTGGAGTCCTTGTCAAGCAGATAATTCATGAGCAATACCATTTTCAACACAATATCGAGTTATTATCCCATTGACAAACTCGGTTCCTCTATCGAACCTTATCTTTATAATGGTTTGACTCTTCTCATTTTGAACTCTTCTCATCAACTAAGGTAACTTCGCAAGGTTTCTTCTTTTTGCACATAAAGATTGTCCATGTGTATCTTGAATAATCATCCACCACTACTAAAGTGTATTTCTTTCCACTTATACTTTGGCCGGTTCCACAGACCAAATAAATCCATATGCAACAGATGCAATATTTTTGTTGAAGATGGACTTGACTTCTCTTTGAATGATGATTTGATCTCGCTTTCCCATCCGCATGCATCGCAAACACTTTCCTTCTTGTACATTGAGTCCGGAAGTCCTTCTACAAGATGACTCCTTGCAAGCTTGTTGATTGTCTTGAAGTTTAGATGACTCACTTTTTTATGCCAAAGCCAACTGGATTCGGGTGTACTTTTGCTAAAAGACAAGTGTTTGGTGTGGCAATCGACCGATCACCACATACATGTTATTTTGTCGGATCCTTACAACACTACTTCATTTGATTCATGTCTTTAATTTGGCACACTCCCATATTGAATCCAACATTATAGCCATTGTCACGAGTTGGTCACGATGCTTAACAGTTGAAGTTGAGGCCTTCAACATATGCAACACACCATGATTTCTAATCCATTTTTGTTGATGGATCCAAAGTCCTCTTGTTTCCCCGGAGCTTCATTTCCTCCAAATATGACTTTTGCGCCTCTAATCTCCTTGAATTTTAACAAATTTTTCTTGTTTCCTATCATGTGTCCGGGAATGTACCACTATCCATGTACCAGTTCCTTGGCACTCACCGCACCTTGAACCCGCAATCAAGGAAATTAGTTTTTAGGTACCCATACTTGCCTGGGTCCTAAGGGGTTAGTCTTTGTAAGATGATCCAACCAACCTATAGCCAAATGATCGACTTTAAGAGGTTGCCATCTATTTGTGCCATAATCATAACTTACTTTGGCAAATTGCCCAGGGGCTTTAGGTTCATACATCCGTCTCTTTTGTCTATATGCCTCATGTGTGTGTTTTTAGCAATTGTCTTCTTTGTGTGATTGTCATATTTCCGAGTGTAGTGCCTGGTGCATATGTGTGCCGATGATAGCTCTTTTGCCTTTGGAATGAACTTTGCCGAGTTCTAGGCCTTTGCCATTTGGGCTTATATTCCATAGGTCTTTGTTGATATTTCACATTATTCCAATCACTTGCTTGGGTAATTTCTACCATTTCCATCATATGTGTTTCTTTGATAAAACTTAAGGGTTTTTGGTAGCTCTGTTTATTCTTCACAGAGTACTTCCTATTTGGAGTTTGCTTTGAGGAATCTGATTTCTTCTCACTGCCCTCTCAACATACTCAATGGATGTTTTCCTTTTCCTTTGTATCAAGGCCGTTTGTTTGTGATTGTGATTTGGAGTGAATGTGGGTGCAACATTTGGTGTTTTGGATTTTTGAGATGCTTCATTACTTGAAGATCCTTTTTCCAGAATCACTCTGGGAGTTTGACTGTGTACAAAGGAATTGAATCATATGTCTGTCTTGTCTCCACATTCTTTTTGGCTCATAATAAGGTCATCCAATGATTTAGATGCCTTTGTAAATGATGCAATCACATTTTTGAGATCATTTTCCCTCTTTTATATAGCAACTATCTCTACTATTAGTTTAGTATTCTCACCTTGACTCTTTGTTCTCATCGGCTATGTGACTTAGAGTACTCGGCTCCTTAGTCACCGTGAGTTTTGTGAGTTTTGAAATGGGCCGTTTTCCTCGTTTAATAGTGTGTGTGAGGATTTAATGTGCTCAAAATCTTTCATCATTTTACCTAATGAATCATAAAGATCAGTGGGTAATGAAGTGTGTGTGTCACAATCACTATCACTACAACTGAGTGAGATGAGTTAGAGTGTACCTCATCTTCTTGGTCGGAGTTGATCTTGTTCTTTAGCCGTTAGATAGATCATTGCTTCTTCTTAAGAATCACTTGAGTAGTCGCTTCACTACTCTCTCGAGTCTCATCGCTTCTTTAGACTTAGC
This sequence comes from Rehmannia glutinosa, assembly GCA_016081115.2. Taxonomy (NCBI): domain Eukaryota; kingdom Viridiplantae; phylum Streptophyta; class Magnoliopsida; order Lamiales; family Orobanchaceae; genus Rehmannia; species Rehmannia glutinosa. Next base: position 68,213,403 of record CM071926.1, on the reverse strand, counting down.
TGTCTCGTGATCTCTGCAGCCAACATAGCCTTTTTCTTTTCCCCTGTCTTCTTTCTCTCTAGAGACTCTTCTTTCTTCTTCATTCCCCGTATTTATTGACTCACGGATATGGACAAATAATAGCAAAGTGTCCTGGTTGTCTACGGTTCAACACAAGTTCTCAACTCTTTGATCAGCTCTTTCCGTTCTTGGGTTATCGGCTCTCTAATATTCAACCTTTTGATGATAAGCTCTCTTGGGTGGCCTATCTTCCTTGACTTGGAGGGAGCTAAATGTCTCCTGGAGGATTCACCCTTGTTTCTTTTATAGTTCTTGTTGAAGAACTTGTTGAATCTTTTAACCATCCGGCAATTTCCTCCTGGTCAATGGCTTCCTTAACCTCACTCTCTTCCCATCCTTGACTATAAGTGCACTGCTTGTTTTGGAGTGCCTCTCCTTGATCTTTTCTTCTCATCTCAAACTCGTAGGCTTTGAGGTCCGAGAATAGCTCATGATTGGATGTTCTTTGTGAGGTTTATTGAATGTCTTAGGGCCATGACCTTTATTTCCCATTCACCGGGAGGCTTCTAATCTTAATACACATTTACTTTTGTGTATATTCTTTCCCAAGTCTTTGATAGTTCATTTGTGATTTCAAAGAATCGAGCATCCAAATGATCCAAGGTTTCACCCGCAAGCATTTTAAAATTTCAAATTTTTTGTACAAAGAACGGACAATTTGTTTTCTTTAATTTTCTCGGATCCTTCACAAATTAAAGTTAATTTATCCTGCATTTGTTTTGCGCTTTGGCAAGATTTGACTTTCTTGAACATTGCTTTGTCCAAGGTTTTGCAATGTATGACCTTGGCCACATTGTCCAAGTTGTATCTTTTTTAATCCTCGTTTGTCCATTCAATCCTTGGTTTCTCAACCAGGGTTGGTCTTGCTTCAAAGAAACTTCTTCTTCTCCTTCAAATTCGCTCTCCGTCTGTTGTGTTCACTTTCGCATTTGCGAGGCCCATCCTCTATCACTATCCATATTTTATCATGTAAAGTAGATAGATGAGCCTCGCATACGAATTTTCCACCATCAAATTCCTCAATAGTGAACATAGTAATGCGTGTCAAATTTGCTTCCATGATAATAACTTTGTTGAATAAAAATAGCTTTTGGAAGAACAAGTGTTAAAAATTTCTTTGAAAGATTGGAGATCTAGTTCATTAACTAACGGTCACGGAAGGCTCAATGAACCAACCGCTCCGATACCACTTTGTAGGTCCTGAGGGGTGTGAGTAAGGTTTAGAAGGGGGTTGAATAAACCTTACCAACTTTTCGATTTTAGTCCTTTTAAAATATTACAGAGTTAATTACACTTTGCTAAGTCCTTGAGAGAAAGCTAAGTTAGTTAATCAAATGAGTTAGCCACTCAATGCACTCGATAGAGTGCTGATAGAATAACTCAACCGTTTAGACTAAACTTTAACTTGGTCATGATGAGTTTTTCAAAGGGAAGACTTAACACCGTTGAATTTGATTTAACTTTATTTTAAACACTTGGTTTTAGCACTTTGTTATTTATCGATGGATAGCAAATTATCAACATACATAAAGTATGTGTGCAGGAGTGTAAATATCTTTGAAATATAAATGACACAAGTAAATTTTATAGAGGTTCAAGATGGGGTAATTCTTCTACTCCTCTCTTCTCCAACTCCCGGAGGAATCCACTAAGTAATGATCGAGTACAAAGGGGTTATCGATCCAGAGACAAGTCTTGATCATGCAAATGACTTGCTCCTTGGACTCACCGAGATGCGGCCACACACCGGCTTCTCGTCCGACTCCTTCTTCACGGGTGGCCGCCTTGCTACTTCAGCTTACTTTCTCAAGCTTCTTGGATTTGATCACGAATCCCTCCAATAACTTGAGATTGGTTCGACCTGAACCTTCCTACAATCCTCCTTGGAAAGTAGACCCTTTAATTCTTCAAAAATTTCCTCTTCAATAGTTTGAAGTAATCCTTCCTTCACAGTGTGTGTTGGATTGATGTCCTTCGAGATTTAGGCTTGAGGATTTATGCTTGCATAACTTGAGAATATTCTTCAGGTTACAGTATGAATGTTGTTTGTTATCTCGGTGTGCAAGGTAACCTTTTCTCAAAGTGATTCCTCAGCCTTTTATAGTGAACTTTCAAAAATTTCCCCGTTGAAGAGATAGGCTGATTTTCAAAAGTCACTTGTGTTCGTTGGCTTGTCTTGTTGCGATCGTTGATGTTGAAATTTCCTCGTATTTAATGTCTTGCGGATTGCAAAGATTTCGACACTTGGTGCAAGTGCTTCCCATTGGTTTGTTCCTTTTGCACACAACTCGGAACTAACACTTTATCGCCGACAACTTTAACAGTTACTATTTTGAGTAACATTCTTGACTTTATCAACGGATCTCGTTTAGTTGTCTTGACTTGACTACGATCTTTATTCCCTAGGTGACTTCGAGTTAGCTTCCAATGGATGACTCATCTGTCACTTCAACTTGAGACTTCGCTTCTTGAGTTGACTTGACTCTCTTCATACGATTGTATCACAAATGATACTCCTTCATGGAGTCCTTGATCTTCTTTCTTGGCCATACTCGATTTGTTCCTCGGTGGAGTCTTCACTTGATCTTGATTGACCGCTTGTATTCCCAGCATAGTCGACTTGACTCGGCTTGTTCATTCTATCTATTACAATACAAATTACAAGGAAAATGGAGTGCCAACTTTCTAGTCTAAGTTTTACTTGGTATTCATCAAAATCTAAACAATAAATTTCCCAACACATTGACGCTTTCGATGATTGCGTTGACCAATCGAGTTGAGTGTATTGACGAAGGGTACTTGATGGAAACGCAGTGCAAGTAATGGGGAATTCCTCTACATCCCATGGAGGACGCAAATTATGTCAACAACCGGAATTTCAACAATTACCAAACAATCAAACTCCTACCCATTACCATCCGGGTTTGAAGAACCATGAGAACTTCTCTTATGCAAACACGAAGAATGTGATGCAACCACCTCGGGGTTTAATGTGACAAATGGTGTCATTAATGCTTGGCTAAGCCATCTGTGGAGGATATTTTCACCTCGTTTATGAATGAGACGAGGAACCGATTCAATAAGGATGAAGCAAAGTTGGATAAAATCGAAAGTCATGTCACAAAATTGGCTAACACTATGCGGTCCCAAATGAAAAATCTTGAAACCCAAATTGGCCAATTAGCTACGATTGTTGGTGGGCGATCGAAAAGGCCAATTTCCGAGCAACACCGAGGTTAATGCAAAGGAGCGAAGTAAAGTCATTCGTCGCGGGAGTGGAACGAATACGAGTGGCCAAAAATACCCGAGAAAATACTAATAGATTCAGGGAGAACGGCCGTGCACCACCGCACGGCTAGGTTGTGCATCCTACAGTAAGCGTGAGATGTTGTTCCGGAGACACAAAATCAAGCAAATGGCGATATTGAGGCCGATGAAGGAGTTGAGGACCATGTTGCCAAACAAAAAGGGGCCGAAGCTTAAATCTTCCTCTAACCTTGATCTTTCTAAACTTACTATTCCCCTTCCTTTTCTCCAACGATTTCAAAAGAAAAAGTTAGATTCGCAATTTGCAAAATTTTTGGATATATTTTTGAAACCCGCATATTAACATACCTTTTGCGGACGCATTGGAGCAGCGGATGCCCAATTACGCTAAATTTTTGAAGGATGTTATGTCGAATAAAAGAAAGATGACTGGTTTCGAGACAGTCAATCTGACAGAGTAGTGCAGTGCAATAATCCAGAGGAAACTACCACATAAATTTAAAGATCAGGGGATTTTCACTATCCTTGTGCTATTGGTGATGTTCTCTTTAAGAAAGCACTTTGTGATTTAGGAGCAAATATTAACTTGATGCCCTTGTCCATTTTCGTGAAACTTGGATTAGGAGAGGTGAAGCCGTCTCACGGTCACCGATGTGCGATGCCATGACTTTGCGGTTGGGGCTGTTCTGGGTCAGAAAAGGGACTAGTTGTTCAGAGCCATCTACTATGCGAGCAGAACTTTAGACAGTGCCCATCAAAACTATACCACCACGGAGAAGGAAATGCTGGCAATCGTGTTTGCATTCGATAAGTTCCTATCTTACTTGATTGGAACTAAGACGATAGTCCACACAGACCATGCGGCGATCAAATACCTATTTGACAAGAAGGATGCCAAACCGAGGCTGATTCGGTGGATCCTTTTGTTGTAGGAGTTCGATGTGGAAATCCGAGATATGAAGGGTTGTGAGAATGTGGTAGCAGACCACTTGTCCAGGTTATAGTACAAGAAAGATGAGAAAGAAGGCACGCATGTAATCAAGGAGGAGTTCCCCGATGAGCAGCTCCTAATGTTAGAGGCTAAATTCCCATGGTATGCTGATTTCGTGAATTACTTGGTAGCGGCAAAGGTATTGCAGAGTGGTTTATACTGGCCTACTTTGTCTAATGATTGCTATTTATATGTGCAAAGAATGTGATAGATGCCAGCGGATGGGGAACATTTCGAGACGACATGAGATGCCCATGACCAATGTAATGGAAGTCGAGATCTTTCATGTGTGGGGATTGACTTTATAGGTCCCTTTCCATCATCTTCGGGTATCAATACATTCTACTTACAATGGAGTACGTATCTCGATGGGTTGAGCGATTCCGGCGCAAAAACAAATGATGCGCGAGTGGTGTCTTTGAAATTCTTAAAGAAAAATATATTCACTCGGTTTGGAACCCCGAGAGCTTTGATTAGCGATGGGGGTCACACTTTGTGAATAAATTGATGAGCACTCTACTTACAAAGTACGGGGTTAAGCACAAGGTGGCATTAGCATATCATCCGCAAGAAAAAAACGGGCAAGCGAGAGGTAGCCAATCGCGAGATTAAGCGATCTTAGAGAAGACGTTGAATATAAATCGCAAGGATTGGGCTATGAAGTTAGATGATGCATTATGGGCATATCGGATCGCGTCTGAAGATACCATTGGGCACATCACCGTATTAGTTGGTATTCAGAAATCGTGTCACTTGCCCGTGGAATTAGAGCGAGAAGGCATTTTGAATGTGAAGAAGTTAATTTTGACTTCAAAGCAAAGGGTGAAAAGAGGCTCTTGCACTTAAATGAGATGGAGGAGTTCCGGGATGAAGCCTATGAAAATTCCCGGATTTACAAGGAACGCACCAAGAGATGGCATGATCGAATGATAAAGAAGAGAGAGTTTTTACTTGGGTGAACAAGTCCTTTTGTTTAACTCGCATCTTAAACTCTTTCCCGAAAAACTCAAGTCTCGGTGGTCGGGGGCCGTTTGTGATTAAGAAAGTGTTAAATCCTCCAGGAATAGTTGAATTGTTGACCGGGATGGGGAGACATTTATGGTGAATGGCCGAGGATCAAGCACTATCTTCATAGAGATCAAAAGGAAGAGGTGACACGCCTCACTTTGGCCGGAACCGTGATCGAGTAAAATCAAGGCGTCAAGTGTTAAACCCAACGGTTTCTTTTTTTTTTCTTCCCATGTTTTTTTTTTGTTTTCACTTTGCTATGTTAGGATTTTTTTATGCTTTCATAAGATAGGATTTTTGCTTTCCTTAAAAAAAAAATTCGAGTCGAGTTCGGCACCCTTGCACGGTTGCCGTGCGTGCGTTAACGTTTGAAATTTGGGCTGAACTTGCGGCACCACGCACGGGCTGACCGTAAGCCAAGCGCACGGCCCTGCGTGCCTGCAAGAATTGGGGAAGAATTCATGGCTTAACTTAAAATCGCACGCGAGGGGCATGAGATTTTCACTCGCCGCTTATGGACTTATTCTCGGCAGAGGTTTTTCCGGAGTCCGGAATATGTTGATCACTCGTTCTTTTACACCAACGAGATATCTTGACGACGAGTGTACCCAAGCCCTTGGGATACACGATGATGTTTGGCAGCTATTCGAATGGGTTGGGTGGACCGCATTCATGCAAGCGGCAGTGGCCGATGTATAAAAAGCTAGCGCTCGAGTTCCTAAGCACACCGGGACATTATCAAACGAGAGTGAACAACGAGCCGCAGGAGATCCATTTTTGATCGGGAAATGAGTGGAGGCATGTATCTATCCCTACTGGACGCCTCTTATAGGCCAAAGAAAACTATAGCCGATAGGAATTTTGGTCATTGTTGGTTCGGTTACACCGAAAACCACCGATGCTCTATGAGGCGCACTCCTCCAAGGCCTCATCACTCCGAAACCCCATCTTCCGCTATATCCAAAAGGTCACACTCACTCCGTCTCTATGCCCAACACAATAACGGAGGTATGCAAGCTCGAGCTATACCTACTATGGTGTGAGCTAAACCGTAACCCCTACAACATGGAGGCTCATTTCGTGGAACACGCCGTGTTTATGGCCAAGTAAAACCGCTGGGCGATACTAATTGGGGGATGATCACCCCTATTGCTCAAAGATTTTCGGGTTGATTTGAGAGGGTGGAGCCCATTGAGGGCGATCGGAGGATTAACATGAACGCCCTTCACCAAATGAAAATAATAGTAGAAGAAGAGAACATGACTCTCTTCCAACAAAGGGTTGGACTTGCCTTTCTACTTCCTAACCCGTGGCTCACATCCGTGGTAGAAAATGAGAATAATTGGCTAATGAACTGCGAGGCGCATACTAGAGTCACGGAAGCTATGCTTGCGCGGAAAAGGAGGAGGGTAGCCGGGTTGCCCGATGAGGATGAATTGGCAATTAAGGCGATGGAGTATGATCGGCAAGAGCGAGGTTTTGAGCCAGGTTTCCAGGCAAAGGGGGTTATGAGCAAGGGTTCCAACAAGGGATGCCCGACAGATCAGTAAAGCTCTCACCAAGGTGAGGAGCGTGGGGGCACTCATACCAGGATAGACTCTTTCCTCTTGAGGAGAACATACGGCGACACCAGGGACGATTTTCGATAGCACCAGGATGATTTCCGGCATGGCGGGATGATTTCCGCATCACCAGGATGAGTTCCGTGCCTTGAGCGAGAACAAGAGCAGAGGTATCGTGGCCCAGAGCAACAGAATTGGAGATGTCGAAGATGATGCATCGGTACAAATGTGGCACATCTCCCGGGCCACTTTCCGCCGCCACCCCCACAAATGGTGAGACAGTCCATTCCACACTTTTCTTTGAAATTCTATCTTATCTTCTATGCGCTATAATTTCATTTAAGTTTGGGGGAGAGGTAGTATTTTGATTGAAGGGTGTGGCGATATTTGCATTCATATAGTTGCATGTAGAGCATATAGGCGCATTGCATTAGATGCTTGTTTTTGTATTTAAGCACGTTTATTGTTTTAGCACGTTTATTGATTTCTTAGGTTTTTAGGGAGTGAGTTGACCACTATTGTGTGCTTGTTGTGATCTTGGGAACGTTTGTTGAATAGTTTATGTTGTTTTGAATTGGGTGTTGAGCGTGAGTTGATCGGGTTGAGAATAAATAATATGGAGCATGTGAATATTGAAATCATAGTTGGTATGCTTTGAATTACGCAATTGCAAGCCTCGTGAGCTTTTTTGAGCCTTTCTTGCTTTCATTAAATGCGATCTTGTTTGTTGATTGAGTGTATCACTCATGTTGATATGAATTCTAGAACTTGCTCTCCGGTATCTCTGTCAAGTCACATGTTGTATGCAATTTATGAAGATGATTTTAGGCCATTTTTGTTAAGCTTTTCAAGCCTTCACCTACCTAATGACATTTAATTTCCCTAGTTAGCCAATTTGAGCCTATTGCCCGATTTTTTGATAGCCACAATTCAAGCCGTAACTTGATATATTTGTTACCCTAAACTTGAGCGTATAACATTGAGTAAGGGGATTGAATAAGGTTGAATAGAAAGATATCGAAGTTAGATAATGGTGTGCATGTTGGATGTCGGGAATAAAAGAAGAAAATGATGAAAAAGGAAGATATACTCACCAAAGGGTCGGAAAAAATAAAAATTCAAAAAACAAAATCGATTTGCCCTAAGTGAGTTGGCCGGAAATGAACTTATAGGCTGAGAGTTATGATGTAAGGCGGAAGAAAGTAGAGTATATGACGAAAAAAAGGGAGAAGAGAAATGTGATAAGAATAAGAGGTGATTTGGGGTGCATGTTTGATTTGAATGATAATATTTGATTGAGAAAAAGATGTGCTTATCGGTCATACGCTTAAATTTGAGTCACTTTCTCTATATTTCCTATTTTAACCAAAGAGCCTTCATTACAACCAAAAGAAAAGTCCTTTCGATTTATTAATTGCATACAATCGAGTGGTGGAGATGTGAGATGATTGTTCGCCTTTATTTTTATCTCACCGCAAGTGTACGGTGTACGTTATAAAAAAGGGTAGCAAGGTCGTATCCACGGAGACTAATAAATTTATGTACTAAGTATTGAACTAAGATAGCTTTATTTTTATTTAGACGATCGTAATTTAATGATTGTTGTTGTGAGATTAAGACAAGTTAGACTACTAAAACACAAAATTAAGATAACACAATTGATAGAAGTATCAAGATGATGAAATGGATTTCCGAGTAAAGGTTTCGATTAATATCCCTCTTGTTGTCCGATTTAATCCAAGCCAAGTTATTATAAATATTCATATAAGACGATCACAAAGATATTTTATCCTCCTCTCGAGATGCATATAAAACATAGATTGAAGTACTTATGCTAGCATCTCTACTCAACATGAAGTATTCAATTCCCAAAAGTTAAAAAGATCATCATCCTCACAAATATTTACAAACCTCTCGATTCATGCAAATATTTGTGTCAAGTACTCAAGATCTAATATTGAAACTCATCTCTCGAATTATGAATCAATATATCAAACAAGTTAAATCATTGATCAAGTGATAAAACAAGAATAAGCTCAAAGTACACAAATAGGCTCCAAGATAATAACTTCAACTAAGATTAAAACATCCAACAAAAGTTCATTAATCCACTTCCAAAACCCGGAAATCTAAAGAGTTTAGCTACACATGTTTTCTAAACAACTCATAGACAAATTGTTCAAAACCATGATAAACTAAAATGAAAGAATAAAACTACAAGAGAAGCAAGAAAAACTTTGGAAAGTCAACAATCTCTCGATATATCTCCGTTCCTTAAGCTCCAATGCAACCCGATTGTCTCCTTGATGTCTTCTTCCAAGAATATACCTTTGTCTTGTGTTGTAGATCCCAAAATGTCGAATATCCCCTGGTGTGCGCCCCAAAAAGTGCTTATATACCTCCTCAAAAGCCTAGGTCATTTCTTTGTCAAAATATCTGCAAGATAACAGGGACGCGACGGGCCGTGCGTGGACGCACGGGTTACCCGCGTCATGCCATGCCGCAGGCAATTTCTCTTTTCACCAGCCCGGCGCACGGTGGTCGTGTGTGGGACGCACGGGTTACCCGTGCTCATTGCCGTAAGAGATATCCAATTCTTGATGGCGCACGGGTGGTGCGTGTACGCACGGCTACCCACGCGCATTGCCGTACCTTGATTCTTCTTTCCCGGGGCGCACATGTGGTGCTCAGCGCGCGCCCTACCCGTGCGTCTTCTATTTTTCACCATTTGTGGTATTGTTTTCTCCGCAATACTCGTATTTGTCTACAAATTACTTCAAATATCATTAAATTCCTACAAAACAAGTAAAGCATAATATCTTTCCCACAAAGAGTGAATATGAACCATTTCATACGAGTTTATGCACGTTTAATCACCATTTTAGCCATAAATACGCCCCAAAATACATGCAAAACTCACACCTATCAAAATCCCCAAACTTAAACTCGTTGACCGTCCCGATCAACAATTTTGAGAATAAGATAAAACACAACAGGAGATAAGAATGATAGCGCACACAAAGAGACCAAAAAGAAATTCATATTGTTCATCATGATTGTCGAGAAACAAACCAATCAAGCCTCAAATGCGAAAAAAATCAGCCCGATATTGCCTCAAATCCTCCCCCGTTGCCTCAACTCGTCTCCTTGACGACGCAAATCCTCCCCAAACGCATATAGCATATCCTCAAAGTCATTACCGCGTTGGGGCTCGCCACCATGAGAGGTGCGGGATGATCCCGCTATGTGAGCGTCGGGGTAATCGGCTCCGTGTGAGGACTCGGGAATGTCATATCCAATTTGGGGTTATGAGGTTCCACCCCATTTCGCTTCTATGTAGCTTCTCTTCTTTTGCTACCATATCCTCCACATTTGGGAAGTCGTGAACTCGCGGCTCTTCCGCGCATCTATTAATTCTATTATGCGCTTCCGAGTTCATTAGGAAGTTCGTTGTGTCGCGCAAGGTATCGGCAAATGGTGTATGTCGGGTTAGGCAATGGAAAGGAGGCACCTTTTTCTTCGTAGAAGAACCAAGATATTGTCTTCATTGGCGATAAAGCGCATGTGGTGCAAAGATGCCAAATTAACCCGTCTTTGCCGGTATATAGGCTCAAGGCCTCTAAACTCGACGTTGAAATGTCGGGCAATAGGGGTAATCAGACCCTTTATGGAAATAGCACCACCTCCCCGCTTTGCTAGATTGTCCACTTGCTCTATGAAGTATGCAACAGTTTGTGTTGTAAGGTGTACTCGTCAACAGACACCGAATAAATATAACTCGCGGACCGTCATACCCCAATATATTTTCCTCGTGAAGACCGGGCCGACGTAACCCGCGTGTATATACCGAACACTAGATTCCGGATCCAAGAAGATTTTTCAAATCGAGAGCCTCGTAGAGCATGGGACCCATTTCTCGCATTTGGACAAGTAGGCGCCAAAAGTCGTATTGGTCATATCGGTATACAACTCGAACGGGCAGTGCGTGCGTGGGAACTTCAAATATGCCGTTTCACTCCTATGTGGATAATTGTCTCATCTCGTTCCCAAACGAAATTCTACCCCAATGACCTCGCCACCTATATTTTTGATCATCTTTCTTTGTGCTCAAAAATTCGAACGTGAATTTCTTATAACTTGGCCATCTTCTCGTCATAAAAGTTGTCCAATCGACTCTGTCAAATAATTGCCACACATCCTCGTGTATCCCAAGAAATTGGGTGCGATCATCATCGGCGTATTTTGAGGGACCCATCTGTTTAACGATGAGCTTATTCCATCGCTTCTAAAGCATCCGCATTTGGTAGTACAACTCCAAAGGCCGCTGGGCTATCGGTTGTATTTCTGTGGTGGTTCCGCCGGGGTTGTCATCTCCTCGCCTTGAGGGTTTTGTCGGTTTGCCATCACTTGTGAATGAGTACACTGAATAACATGTATTAGCAACCCAAGACAACCAAATGCAATTACATGTAAGATGAATGTGGGCAAACAAGTCACATAGGGCATAATGGTTCTCATATGTCAATTCTACCGATCAATTATGCTCCAAGCAATCAACTAATATTGCAAATATAGAGAATCATTATCTACAAGCCCTAATCATCAAAGCTCAAGCCTAATTCATCATCAATTCCTCCAAATATGTCTAAATTCACATGCCCACACGGTGTTTGATAATTTGCCTTAAAGAAGAATTCATCCAAAATATAGCAAAAAAACCAACACAAGCACCCAATATCATCCCTAACATGTAATTCTCAAGAGATTTATAAGAAACAACGAAATTCTTACCGAAATTCTCGAAATTTCACAAAGGGGGAAAACTTGGAACCCTGGGTGCTTTCTCTCTCAATTCCTCAATCCAAACACGAATTTGACGTAGATTTCGAATGGATTATGATAGGAGTATGTTTATATGATCGAATTTTGAAAGAAATAAGGATTTTACAACAATGTAGGAAGGGGGCGATTTTTTTTGTTTTGAAGAAGGAGGAGAGTTTTGAAAAATTTAGAGTATGCCGGACTCTCATAATCACTCATCGGGGTGACGCCGGGCCGTGCGTGGGGCACACGGGTTACCCGTGCGTAATGCCGTAGCCCCAAAAAAAATTTTTCCAGTGCACGCACGAGCCATGCGTGGGGCGCACGGGTTGCCCGTATGTATTGCCGTAGCAACTCTTGTTCCCCTCTCCATGACGCATGGGTGGTGTGCATAGGCACTGGTTACCCGTGCGTCCATGGGCAGCTATCTTCGGTATTTTCATTTTTTTCTCTATTTTTTTATTTTTTATTTTTTTCACACACAACACACAAAATTGAAATAAAACATACACACAAAAATGAAGTTCACCCGAAACACCATTGGGTTGCCTCCCAACAAGCGCTATATTTAACGCTTTAGCTTGACGCCTCTTTTCGTTCATCCACGGTCGTGCAAGGTGATGGATGTCACCTCCTATTGATTACCTCGGTGGAAGTAATGCTTAATCCGTTGGCCGTTTACCATGAAAGTCTCACCGTCTTTTGTCAACAATTCCACAATTCCGTGGAGGATTCAATACTTTCTCGTATCACGAATGGCCCCGACCACCTAGAGTTGAGTTTTTCAGAAACATTTAAGGCGTGAATTGCACAAGAGACTGGTTCCCCGGTAAAAACTCTCTCTTCTTGATCATCTTATCATGCCACCTCTTGGTTCTTTCTTTATAAATTCGGGAGTTTTTGTAAGCTTCATCCCGAAACTCTTCCATCTGATTCAAATGGAGCAACCTCTCTTCACCGGCTTTTTGAAAATCCAGATTTAGCTTCTTGACCGCCCAAAATGCTTTGTGTTCCAACTCCACCGGCAAGTGACACGATTTCCCAAAAACAAGCCGGTATGGGGATGTGCTCAACGGTGTCTTGTATGCATGGTCCGGTATGGCCATAGAGCATCATCTAATTTTAACGCCCAATCCTTTCGATTGATGTTCACCGTCTTTTCAAGGATTTGTTTGATCTCCCGGTTGGCCACTTCTGCTTGCCCATTGGCTTGAGGATGATATGCCAATGCGACTTTATGTTTCACCCCATATTTTGCCAACAAGTTGCTCATCAATTTATTTACAAAATGCGACCTCCATCACTAAATAACGCTCTTGGAGTGCCGAATCTAGTAAATATATTTTTCTTAAGGAACCACATCACAACTTGAGCATCATTTGTTTTGGGACGGACGCCTTACCTAACGGGATACATATTCCATCGCGAGTAGAATATATTGATAACCCGAAGATGATAGAAATTGGCCCATAAAATCAATTCCCCACACATCGAACAATTCCACTTCGATTACATTTGTCATTGGCATCTCGTGTCTCCTTGAAATGTTGCCCATCCGCCGACACTGTCATATTGTTGCACAAACAAATAATATCGTTAAATAAAGTGGGCCAATATAACCCACTTTTCAATACCTTTGCCGCGGTGCGAGTTGGGCGAAATGTCCTCCGGAGGGTGCGGAATGACATCGTTGTAAGACTCCTCCCATTCTTCTTGCAGACGCATCTTCTTATGATTTTGTCCGCGCACCTCTTAAAGAGTAGGGGTCGTCCCACATGTAAAACTTTACGTCATGTAAGAACTTCTTCTTTTGATATGGCGATAAATCCGAAGGTAAAACTCCCGTAGCCAAATAGTTGACAAAGTTCGCATACCACGGAAATTTTGCTTCAAGCATGAGTAATCGTTCATCGGATTTCCTCTTTTATTAATCCCGTGCTTCCTTGCGCTCCTCTTGATTTTCAATTCGAGATAAGTGGTCCGCCTCCACATTCTCGCATCCTTTCCGGTCCTTGATTTCCACATCAAACTCTTGCAATAATAAGATCCACCGAATAAACATTGGTTTCGCATCCTTCTTGTCAAAGAGATATGTGATGGCCGCATGGTCGGTGTGAACAATCGTTTTTCGTCCCAATCAAGTATGATCGAATTTATCAAATGCGAAAACAATCGCCAACATTTCCTTCTCGGTTGTGGTGTAATTCTCGTTGAGCACTCGAATGTTCTACTAGCATAGTAGATGGGTCTCAATAATTTGTCCCTCTTTTGACCGAGAGAATGCCCTACCACAAAATCGCCGCATCACACATCAATTCAAACGGTTGACTCCAACTGGGGCAACAAGTATGGTGCGGTCACCAATGTCTTCTTCACCGTTTCAAACGCCCGCAAACAATCATTGGAAAAATTGAAAGCAAGATCTTTTTCTAGCAATTGGCTAAAAGGCTTAGAAATTTTAGAAAAGTCACGGATAAACCTTCTATAAAATCCGGCATGGCCCAATAAGCTCCGAATGGCTTTTTCGTTTGTAGGAGGTGGTAATTTCTCCATTTCTACAATATTTGCCCGATCGACTTCCAAGCCTCTGCAGACGAGACTCGATGACCAAGTACAATACCATCGCGTACCATAAAATGGCACTTTTCCCAATTGAGTACAAGATTGGTCTCTTCACATCGTTTGTAAGACTAAGGAAAGATTGTGAAGACAACTATCAAAAGAATCACCAAACACAGAGAAATCGGCCCATAAAAACCTTCATAACTTTTTCAATTAGATCGTGAAATATAGCCATCATACAATGTTGGAAAGTGGCGGGCGCATTACATAAACCAAATGGCATGCGATTTAAATGCAAATGTGCCATAAGGACATGTAAATGTAGGTTTTTCCTAGTCTTCCGCGCAATCATGATTTGATTGTACCCAAATAACCATCTAAAAAGCAATAATAATCATAACCTCGCAAGACGATCCAACATCATATCGATAAAGGGGAGGGGGAAGTGATCTTTTCGAGTGGCATCATTAAGTTTTCTATAATCAATGCATATTCGCCACCCGGTAAATAATTCTAGTGGCAATTTGTTCCTCATTCTCATTTTTCACTACTCACATTACCCCCTTTTTTCGCACCACCACTTGTACCGGACTTACCCATGAACTATCGGATATAGCATAAATGATCCCAAAGATCTAACCATTTCAACACTTCCTTTCTAACCACATCTTGCATGATAGGGTTTAGTCGTCTTTTGGTTTTGCAATCGATGGTTTATAAACATCTTCCATCCGAATTTTATGCATTACAATGGATGGACTTATGCCTTTTAAATCAGTTATAGACCATCCGAGTGCCGACTTATGTTTTCGTAAACCCTTAACAATTTATCAAGTTGAGTAGGAGTGAGAAGAGAGGAAACGATTACGGATTTGCGATTTGCCCCAAGGAATGCATATTTGAGGTGTTCGGGTAATTGCTTGAGTTTGAGTCGATGTTCTGTTTGAGTCACGCACGGGTTGCCCGTGCTCGTGCACACGGTCGTCGTGCGTGATCCCCTATCCTCAATTTTCACTTCGCAACATGCACGGTTGCCGTGTGCGTGGACGCATGGGTCGTGGCGTCCTTCAGGGTTCTCAAATTTTGCTTGGCATCACGCACGGGATGCCGTGGCGTGGACGCACGGTCGTGCGTTCAGAGGGTTCTGCTCCCATATTTCTCGACTTTACGTTCTCACCTCTTGCGCTCCTAGGTAGTTCCCAGATATGATCTAAGGCACAAACATAGTCGTACAAATCTTGGTTATCAAAATCAAGCACAACACTCGACATTGAGCACGAGTGGGTTAGACCAAATTCCAAATCATCTCGTAGACAATGTATGATCAACATAATCCTCAATGCATGAACTAACTATATCTAAAAATGACAATGCTCCACCGTATCATGAAATTTCATCGCCTTATATATAGAAAATAAAATGTGCTCATCATTAACACGTAAAGTGAGCTCTCCTTTTTGTACATATATTAAGGCTTTACCTGGAAATAAGCTAGAAATGGACGCCCAAGTATCGGTGAACGTCACGATCTTCTTCCATGTCAAGAACCAAGAAATCCACAGGAATATAAATTTATCAACTTTTACCAAAGACGCTTTTCTATAATTCCTTTGGATAAGTAAGTGACCGGTCCGCAAGTTGCAATGTCACCACTGGGGTTGGCTTCACTTCGCCTAGTCCAAGCTTCCCGAAAATGGACAAAGGCATCAAATTAATACTTGCCTCCAAATCACACAACGCTTTATTAAAGAAGTTACCACTAATGGCACAAGGGATAGTAAAACTCCCCGGATCTTTTAGTTTTTATGGCGAGCTTCCTTTGAATGATCGCGCTTACATTCTTCTCAAAATTTACCTTTTCAAAGCTTGTCATCTTCCTCTTCTTCGACATAACACCCTTAACAAATTTCGCGTAATTTGGCATTTGCTCTAGTGCGTCCGCAAAAGGAATGTTAATGTGCAATTTCTTAAATATATAGAGGAATTTTGCAAATTGATCATCAAGCTTTTCTTTTGAAATCTTTGGGGAAAGGGAAGAGATATAGGCAATTTAGATATATTAGAGTTAGACGATGATTTTAGCTTTTCACCCTTTTTGTTCCGCCTCTTGTTTCTCTTTTTCCCCATCTTCTTCGATACCATCTTTCATCACCGATTCAACCTCTCCCGACTTAAATGCTTCCTCCGAAATTTTCAGATTTCCAGATTTTCTTTAGGCCCCTCATATTCCGTACATCAGCTCCGTAATCGAATGACCTTTCATTGTTCCCTAGGATTAACCTCCGTGTTAATCGGAAATTGACCCTTTGATGTTGACCACCCACAATTGTAGCCAATTGACCACTTGGTTTCAAGATTCTTTATTGAACTTGTCATTTGGGTCATTTGTAGCTCCACCTTATCCATCCTAGAATCTTGCCTAGCGGCGACTCCTGTCACTCATGAATGCATTTGATTGATTTATGGATCGAGGTGAGTGCATCTTCCAAAGATGATTTGCCTTCCACATTTCCACCTCCATTTGAAGCATTAAATCCTGGCGGTGATTGCAACACATTCTTTGTGTTGGCATCGGAAAAAATTTCATGGTTTCTCAACCACGGATGGTAATGTGTTGGGTTTGAATTATTCCGTAAATTGTTGAAATTCCGATTATTCACATAATTGACCTCCTCCATCGGATATAGAAGAGCGTCACTACCCGTGCTCGTTGCTTCGCCCTTTCGTCAAAACACTCAATTGAGTTGTCAAAGCCGCCACTTGTGCCGTCAACGCTTTAATCGGTCCGAATCCGAGATTTCGCTACTCGTTGTATATTCGATCTTTCGGACGGCCACTAGTAACTGTTCATATCCATTTCTTCAAGAAGAATCAAAGCATCTTGTGGAAACCTTGCCAACAATGCTCCTCTCCCACCGCGGCATCAACAAAGGCCCTCGTTTTCCCCATTAAACCATTGTAGAAGAAACATAATCATTGATCCTCCGGAACTCATGTTGTGGACATCTTTGTAACAAATCCCGAAATCTTTCCCAAGCCTCATACAAAGGCTCCGAGTTGAACTGTTGAAATTGAGTAATCTCGCTTTTTAGCCTGCAAAGTTTTGCTCTGTGGAAAGAATTTAAACAAGAACTTTTGGCTCAATTCCTCCCATGTGCTCACACTTCCTTGCGTCAAAGTACCCAACCAATTTCTCGCCTTATCCTCAAAGAAAATGGGAATAGGCGCAATCTTATGGCGTCATCCGAGAATCCATTCATTTTGATCGTATTGCATATTTGGATAAAATGTGCAAGGTGAAAATTAGGATCTTCATTGCGAACCCCCAAACTCGGTTCTCATTGTACCATATTGATCGATGTTGGTTTGATCTCAAAGTTGTTGGCATTTATCGGAATATGAGCAATACCACCGTAATTACGATTCGTTTGTGGTCGAAAGTAATCACGAATGGCTTGATGTTGAACTGGTATTGTTACCCCTGTGTTCTTCGTCAAATCCCCATTATCGGATTTTGTTGTCTTTCACCCCGTCTAGTAGTAGCACTTTGATTCTTCTCGCGAAAGCCTCAACTTCCCGGTATGAGCGGTATTAAGTCCCCGCCTTTAGCGCGTGTTCATGCACTACCCGGACCAAACTAAAAGAAACAAGTCAAATAATGTAGAATTAAAGTCAAACCAAAATATAAAATAAAAATATTTAAATTAAGAATAATTCTATCTCTACCGCAATATTAGCACAAAAAAATTATATTAGTCCCCGATGGGCCAAAACTTGTTCGCTTTATTTTTAGTTCACCGCAAGTGTACGGTGTACGTTATAGAAAAGGGTAGCAAGGTCGTATCCACAGAGACTAATAAATTTATGTACTAAGTATTGAACTAAGATAGCTTTATTTTTATTTAGACGATCGTAATTTAATGATTGTTGTTGTGAGATTAAGACAAGTTAGACTACTAAAATACAAAATTAAGATAACAAAATTGATAGAAGTATCAAGATAATGAAATGGATTTCCGAGTTAAGGTTTCGATTAATATCCCTCTTGTTGTCCGATTTAATCCAAGCCAAGTTATTATCAATATTCCTATAAGACGATCACAAATATATTTTATCCTCCTCTCGAGATGCATATAAAACGTAGATTGAAGTACTTATGCTAGCATCTCTACTCAACATGAAGTATTCAATTCCCAAAAGTTCAAAAGATCATAATCCTCACAAATATTTACAAACCTCTCGATTCATGCAAATATTTGTGTCAAGTACTCAAGATCTAATATTGAAACTCATCTCTCGAATTATGAATCAATATATCAAACAAGTTAAATTATTGATCAAGTGATAAAACAAGAATAAGTTCAAAGTACTCAAATAGGCTTCAAGATAATAACTTCAACTAAGATTAAAACATCCAACAAGAGTTCATTAATCTACTTCCAAAACCGGGAAATCTAAAGAGCTTAGCTACACATGTTTTCTAAACAACTCATAGACAAATTGTTCAAAACCATGATAAACTAAAATGAAAGATTAAAACTACAAGAGAAGCAAAAAAATTAGGAAAGTAGACAATCTCTCGATATATCTTCGCTCCTTAAGCTCCGATGCAACCCGATTGTCTCCTTGATGTCTTCTTCCAAGAATAGACCTTTGTCTTGTGTTGTAGATCCCAAAATGTCGAAATATCCCCGGTGTGCGCCCCAAAAGTGCTTATATACCTCCTTAAAAGCCTAGGTCATTTGTTTGTCAAAATATTGTAGTACAAAATAGGGACACACGGGTTACTAAGGTGCGTCATGCCGTAGGCAATTTCTCTTTTCACCAACCATTGCGGGTCGGTCGTGGTGCGTGGGGCCTACGGTTACCCGTGCGCGCATTGCCGTAAGAGATATCTAATTCTTCATGGTGCACGGGTGGTGCGTGTGCGCACGGGCTACCCGTGCGCATTGCCGCACCTTCGATTCTTCTTTCCCGGGCGCACGGGTGGTGCTCGGCGCGCGCCCCTACCCGTGCGTCTTCTATTTTTCACCATTTGTGGTAACTTTTTCTCCGCAATGCTCGTATTTGTCTCCAAATTACTTCAAATATCATTTAATTCTTGCAAAACGAGCAAAGCATAATATCTTTCCCACAAAGAGCGAATATGAACCATTTCATATGAGTTTATGCACATTTAATCACTATTTTAGCCATAAATACGCCGCAAAATACATGTAAAACTCACACCTATCAACGATTTGCAAGCCTATAGTAATTCTTCAACATTGATATGATTTGAGCAAATACACGTCCTTTTTATTCTAGAGAGGAGAGTATACACTTGATCCATAAGAGGTGTGATTTGAAGTATTTGCCATGGTTTTAATTGACTTGTGCTCGTGTTAGATATTCAAGCTTAGTTGATTTGTTGCTTGACGTCTTTGGATAAACGACATGAATTGTGATGCGTTGTTCTTGATTTTCTTTTCATTACTCCCACTTATATTTTGTCTTGTTTATAAAGCGTTGATCGGGACTATCAACTTTAAGTTTGGGGTTTGATTGGAATGTGTTTTGCATGTATTTTGGTCTTAATTATAGTTAGAATTAGTTTCTATGCATGCATTACATGAGTAAAAAGGGCTTTATTTCTTTTTGTGGAAAAGGTATTACGCTTTGCTCCTTTTGTAGGAATTGAATGATAATTATAGCATTTTCGAGCATTGCGGTAAAGAACCGCTGATACTAGAAGTAACGATAATGTTTGGAGTTGATTCGAGAAAAAGTCGACGAACCGGTGAGAAACGAAAAGAAACGAAGACATATTCGCTCCAAGCCCAGTGCGCAGGGCGGGCGTGCATCCATAGCACGGCCCGTGCGCTAGCCGAATCGAGACTCAAGCCACGGCAGGACGCACGGGCTGGTCGTGCGTGATGCGCCGGCCCGTCGCGCTTTTCAAAAAAAGAACAATTCTGCGGTACCTAAGCACGGGCCGGGGTGTGTTTATGCGCACGGCCGTGCGGCCTCTTGGAAAAACAGAGTTGGATAGCTCCTAAACTAGGTTTTGACCCAAACCGAGTACAAATAGAGACGAGGCGGCCACAAACGAGACACCGATTTTTGCCTCTAGAAAGCGAGAAAAGAGCAATCTTCCACCGGAGAATTGGAGAGATCGATCAAGGCCACAACAACACACCGGGAGGATGGAAGATAGATCGAGAGATCATCGACGCCCCCGAGTTTACTCATTCCATCGTACCATTTACTTTTGATTAGTTAGATATGAACTTGAATAATTTGTCTATGGATTATTTATTTTCTATGTCCGGCTAAACATCTTGTGATTCCCGGTTTGGGATTAGGTTAATGGATACTTTTATTGGAAGATTAATTGCAATTGAAGTTATTGTTTTTCAACCCTATTCGAGTACTTTGTTTTAATTCTTGTTTCGATGTATTGATTCATAATTCAAAGATGAGTTTCAATACTAGATCTGTGAGTACTTGACATGAATATTTGCAATATTGAGAAGTCTCATGAATATTTGTGAAGATATTTAAATCTTTTGTGCTTTTGGGAGTTGGATATCTCATGTTGAGTAGAGATGCTAGCATAGATATTCCAATCAACGTTTTTACATGCATCTCGGCGAGAGGGTAAAATACTTTTGTGATTGTCTTATAGGGAAGAACAATAATAACTTTGGTTGTGATTAATCGATAATAAAAGGGGATATTAACTAAAACCATAACCCAGAATCCATTCATCTTTTGATCTTTCAATCAACTCTTTACTTTGTCTTCTTAGGATAAATTCTTGTTTTAGCATTAATAAAACTAATCCTTGCTAACCCTATTCTATAAATCGCACCGTACACTTGCGGTGAAGCTAAAAATAAGGCGAACAATACTCAAGTCAAAATGTTGCACATCTCTTTTCAAACTTTCTAGTTGTTTTGTGAGTAATAGTATGAGCATGATCAATAGATTCATAAGATAAAAATAATTTATCCTTTTCTATTTTCAAGCTCTTAAACTCCTTTTTCAAGTTTTTGTATTTAACAATCATATCTTTAAACTCATTTTGTAAATCAACATAATTTTCTTACAATTCATCAATTAAAGAAGAAGAAGTTTTAGAATGTACCTGTCACTTCATCATCAATGCCCATGAGACATTGTTCGATTTCCTCATTGTTCGATGTTACAAGAAGTTCATCCCACGCCTTAGCATCCGCATTTAAGGCCTTCTTTTTGAGAAAGAATTTTTCTTCTTTTGTTCTTCCTCCGCCATTTTTGGACAATCGACGATAAAGTATTTGGGCTTTCCGCATTTGAAACATGAGTGTCTCTTGCTTTTGTTACCTTATTTTTATTTACAAACTTGGCAATTTTTCTCACAAGAGCGGCCATTTCCTCGTCTTCTTCGTCACTAGGATAGTAGACATTATTGAACTTGAGGCAAGACCCTTTGATTAGATTGCATACCCGATTGAGAAGTGGATGATTTGGAATTCTTCATTTCCTTGAGATGACGTCATAAATGAGAAAATTTCCAATAAGCTCATCAAACTTGAGTGTTTCAAGATTTTAAGCTTCTGATAGCCATGACTTTTTGGATCAAGTGCTAGGAAGAGCATTCAAAACTTTAGTCACCTTGTCTTCTTCTAAATGATTTTTCCGAGTACCAATAAAGGATTGACTATATTGTCAATCATTTCCACAATCTTTGAGATGCCTTCACCTTCAAACACAATGAAATTTTGGAAATCCTTAACAAGTATGGTTTTTTGAGCTTGTTTCACCTTCTTGCTAGATACTAAGTGAAAGTATGCAGTTGATGTTACGACAAAGCGAACCTGGGATGAAGTAAAAAGGAACATGTTTCTTTTGCATTACGGATGTCCATTAAAGCGGCAAAGACATATTATAATTGGTGAACTTGTCTTTAGTGTAGCCATAATCACCATACTTGTTATGCCATAAGGTCTTTCTAAGTCTCAGAGAGCTGTTATCGATGTACTTACTAGTAACTGACGCAGATAATCAGCAATGACTTTGTTTTTCGATGCTCTGCTACATACTCAATCTATGCCTTTTCCTTTCAGCTCTATGACTCCTGCCTTTTGTTTTTGTCCCCAATAAACTGTATATGGTATCAACAAGTCATTAGACGGATTTGTAAGTTGCAGCAAAGGTACTCTATTTGGTGGTTCGTAATATCATTAACATACGGTAAAAGGATGAATTACGATTTATATCTGATGATACATACTTGTAGCCATTTGATCTCCTTTGTTTATAAATACTGCAAGTAATGTCTCATTTAACTTGTTATCATGGTTGGCTTACTTTTTCTTTGAATTAGTGATATTATTTGAATAATGGATTGGAAATGTGTATACACTATTTTAGCTTTGGCAGTTACAAAATCTGAAGAGCTGCTTGTAGTCTTCTTATTTGTTGGCCCATTATTTGTGATGTATAAGTGTAACTTAATGTCAAATTTCAAATAAATGGTAATACCAATTGTCCTGTTGTTACCTTTTAAGAATTCATGGAATGATTGGTGCGCAGCCCCCGGGCATAGCTCAACCCAGTAAAGGACTTGGGTGACATGATGTCTTCTTCTTTGCACCCACAGTGTGGTTGTTCGAATCCTCCTGTAACGATTTACGAGGTGGAGGAGAACTTCTTGTGTGGTGACTCGATCTTGAGCCCAAGGACTTCGACTAGTTGAGGCATAACCCGCGCTTCACATCCTCCACGAAGCTCTAGGGCAAGGGCGTGGGGCCCTCTCGGGATGGAGTTCATCCTTTATGGAATGATTGGTGCAATTGTTAGATTATTAGAGACTAATGCTTTCATCATATTACCTATGAGTGAGTTGTTTTTCAGGTGTAAAAGTTTGTCAATGACCCAGCCTTTCAACATTTCAATGATCCTGACCTAGGTGGGGTCTTTTGAGATTAAGACTTAGTTGTGTTTTCATATGACAAATTCTTATATTTTTAAGATTTGGATCAAGATTTAATCCCACTGTGACAGTGACATGTTGACTTAATGTACATGAATGCCAGTTTGATTGGTTGTGACTGGAGGAATACTTACCCATATCCTTGATGAGCAAATTCAGCAACTCTGTGTCACGAAATTGTTGCCATACTTATCAGCTTATCACCTTTTTTTTAGAGAAGTCTGTGTGCGTAATGCTGATTGATTGATTGCCTTCGTGTTTTCATGTTTTTACATTGAAGATGAACCAGGAAAGCAAGTTAGGAGCGCTGTTAGGATTAATAAATCCAGCAAGTCTTACATTGCCTTCAAGGTACTTCTTTCTAGTTCTGATAATATAGGAATTTTAGTTATTGTAAGTATTCTATATGATTATTTCTATAAATGGTTATAGTTATATAATTGAATCTTTCTATTAACTGCATTTCAGCATTTGCGGACATGAATATCTTGAGCTTGTTGTTACATATGTTGGTTTTAGATATTAAAGCTTACTTACTTTCATTTTAAAATGAGAGGATGTAAGAATATTAAAAATGTGTATGTTGAACTGCTGATAGATGTTTATCAGGAGAAAACATTCTTAACTCGTCAGTTTTTGTTTTTCTTCTAGTACTATATGAGAAAACTACAAAGCTTCTACCACCCATCTTGGACACAATTTCTAAGATTGCTTAGTATAGAGAGGAAATTTGTAGTTTTCACATATAATACTAGAAGAAAAACATATAGAGAGGAAATTTGTACCAATACCTCGAGAAAATTTAACTGCATATCAGTCCTGGACTTACACAAACAATTGATTTTGAACTGTAATTTTTATTCATCTTGACTGTTTTGCCTTTATTATTATTATTATTTTTGTTTTCTAGTAGAGAAACTAAAGAAATATGCCTCTGTTATTTGTCTACTGGCTCACAATCAGGCATCAACTTATTCTTAATTTCTTATTTCTTATTATAATTATGTGCTTGAATTCTACATTTGTGCCAAGAATTTTTGACTTGCTACAATATGGCCGGACCTAGTGACATATAAGTTATTTTATAATTTTACTTTATTTGCTACAATATGGCCTGACCTATATGCCTCTGTTAATTAATTAAATGTTGCTTTATTAATGATATGGTGCTTTTTATCACAAAACTTATCTTTCATTTATCCTATACAAGATATTTTCCTCACTAGCTTGGTTCTTAGACATAGAGGAGATTGTATATAGCCGGATTGCTTTAATTACTTTATTATACAATTTATAACCATTTGATTGTTGTGGTATTATTTTGTTCACATACATAAAACAATGGATGCTCTCATTGATAGTTAGGATATTTTTGAAAGCTTGAATGATATGAGCAATGTTGATCTGGATTTTGTTGCCTTTTGTTGAACGTATTTAACATTTTTGTTGGTTGATGGAATTGGATTATTAATTTGTAGTTGCTTTATCGAAAAGAAACTTCGCTATTAGTACTTTTTGTTGGAGTTTGGATCTTGGTGACTTTAGTATTGCACTTTTTGTTGGTTGGTGGAATTGGATTTCATTTTTAATCGGTAGTGAATTTCATGATGGTTGGTGGAATTGGATTTCATGATAAATTGCTTATTGATATGAATTTTTGCGACTTTATATTAAATCTAGTTGTTACAAATTTAAATTTCATACAAAAGACCGTTGTCTTTGCGAAAATGAATAATCTTTTTAAAATTGCTTCTAAAACAATTAAGACATTGGTTTTGAACCGGTGTCTTTGAGTTAAATGACACCGGTCGAAAACCGAACAAGCGATGTATTCATCAAAGACACTTTGGTTTTGAGCTGGTGTCTTTAATAAAATGACACCCGTTTAAAACCGTGTGAATGCTCAATGTCTATGCATCAAAAGACAGCGGTTCTAAACCGATGTAACCAACATAAACTTTTAACATCGGGGCCTTCAAAAACGGATATTTTATCTCAAAGACAGCGTTTTAAATCGGTGTCTTTATAGAAACGACACGGTTCTCAACCACTGTCAAAAGTTCATGCATTTAACACCAATGGCTCTAACAACGGTTGTTTTTTCTACTAGACAATGGATGAAAACCGCTGTCTACATGGGCATTTTTGTAGTAGTCCCTAGGCAAATAATCTCGACATGCTTCTTCAATATTAAATCCAATCAACATTTCAAAACCAATTGATGTGTTTCATGGGTTCAATTCCTAAATTAGTCTATTCCTCCTCCCGGTGGTGCATAAACAAGAGATTAATAACAATTGTAGATCTCCGATCACGTTACGGCTATTATTAACTCCCAAAACATCTCGTGAATTAAACGAGATCCCAAACAGTTGTAGGTCTCCACTGCTACGTTACACCCGTTTTATGTCAATTTGATGTCCATCTTTGTTAGAACTCATCTCACGAATTTTGCACTAACAAATATGACATGCAAATTATTGGCCAAATAATTGGCAAGTAAATAAGCACTTGAATTCATAAAATAGATCACATAAATCAATTAAGAAAACAATTAATAAAGATTTAACATGAATCCATAGTTTTGATTATGTCTAGGATCCGAAAGATTAGCCCAATATTGATAACAAATTCATAGACAAACTTAAAATCAATAGTTTGACATCGTTTAAATACGACATAAGAGATCTAAACTAAGAAAGAAAACCCCTTCTCGGGATAGATCCTCCTTCCAAGCCTTCAAACTCTTGTGCTTCCATAGATACGAAAGACCTTGTGGTGCTCTTCATTATCTAGCTCTCCTCTCTCGAAGACCTTTGATTTGTGTAATCTTGTGTATTGTAGTGTATTTTTCGGATGTAAGATGATCTATTTTCATGGAAGGCCTTGTCCTTTATATAGGTGCTTGGAGAGATCACTTGTAGAGTCCGGATGGGAAAAGGACCAAAATCGGCGACACGTTGCATGGGTTGTGTCATATCACACGGTCACATCCAACCATGAAACTTGTCTCCGTCTTTGTTTTCGCCCCGAACACTTCACATGGTCGTGTAATCTTCACCCACACGGTCATGTCACTCCACACACGGTGACCAGTGTGACTTGCTTTTGTCCGTTTTCTTTGTCTTTTCGATCTTCTCTTCGCACTTTTCGCCAATCTTGTCTGGGCCTTTCAACTGATTATCTTCCATTTACACTATGTTTCTTCTAAAAAGTTACAAGAACACGCAGATATCATGCTCTTCTAAGGAAACCAAGTAAAATACATCAAATTTGCGTGCAAATGTATCAATTATATATCAAAATAAGCCCTTAAATGCACGTATATTTTACACATATCAAAATTCTCCAAACTTGAACCATTGCTCGTCCTCGAGCAAATTAATAAAAATAATCTCAAGGGGTACAAAGAACACACAAGAACACTATAAACATCCAATCTCATTTGACTCCATATCTAAGTAAACCATGCAATTCATTATCAAGTTATCAATCACAAGTTCGGCATAATTAATACTCTCTCGGTACTTGACATCGTGACTCACAAGTAAGTAGTGTATCACTCATCTCTCAAAGTGTATGGAAAGTGTTTACGATGAAAATCAATTCTATGAATGTAGAACTATCATAGGCTTGCAAATCGTCTAACATCATTACCACTTTAGTGTGCACAATTTAAGAATCAAAAAGGACTTTTCATTCGGTTGAAATGTAGGCTTTTTTGTAAGGGTAGGGAAATTTGGATTAAGTGACTTGACTTGAGCAAATAGAATTTTAAGTACACAGGACTTGCAACTCACCAACCCAATTTTATCATAAAAATCATTGTTTCAAGATATTTTCATTTTCAACTCAACTCCACAATTTTTCTCCTTTTTCATTTTTAGGCCTTTTGCCTTTTTTCTTTTCTTTTTCTTTAGCCTCAAACTCTCAATTTCTCAGAATTTTTCTTTCTTTTGCTTGATTTTTCTCTTTTCTTTTTGTTTTCCGAGAAATTTTTTTCGAGTTTCATTATTCTCTCATTTACCTAAGCACTTTGTTCATCCCTCGTACTTTTTGCAAACTTTCTCTCTTTTTCATAATGTCACCACATTTCCCCAATCTATTCATCTTCTATAAGCTCAAGTAGTTTTAGGGATAAAAATATTTTTTTTTAAATTTTAAAGATCAAAATTTGGCTAACAATAAAAAGTTAATGCTCAAAGTGGCTAACTAGGGAATAATGAGTTCATATGTAGGCTTTTTAGGCTAAGTAGGCGATACAAAGATGGCGTTAAATCATTTTCAAAAATTGCACACACGCATGACTTCAATGAAGATACCAAAGTAAGTTCTAGAATTCTAACAATCATGAATGACACACTCAAGGAAAAAAAAGGCCGCATAATATGAAAGAAGTTAAAGGCACAAAAGCTCACAGTGCTTATTTTTTCGCAACATACTTTGAAATACCCAATTTTCATAACTAATACCAAACAAGTTCAAGATATCTTCTCAACCATTAATCACATTATTCACAAAAATATTTCATCTCATAAAATCAAATGCTCATAGTAAAAATCATACGAAGCATTTTGTACTTTTTTGAATTTTAATCCTAAATCACACAAAAGCAATTAAACGTCTAAAGCGATAAACCAACTAAAAAAAAAAATCAAAAATTTTGAAAATTTTTATGCAATTTTTATATGCTCTACAAGCAATCCTAAATGCAATGCACAATGCAACAAGATCTAATTTACGCATTCTTGACAACGCCCAAACTTAAAATATGCCGTCCAACATATGAGAAAATTATCAAAAGAAAGCGGGATGCGTAAAGGTACTTACCGAATCACTGTGATGGTGGAGGTGAAGGGTAGTGGCCTTGTGAGATATGCCACTGATCCATGCGAGACATCATCATGTACATGTATCTTTGTTGTTGGGTGATGGCATCAAATCTCTGTAAATATTCATGTGATATTCATCACTATCACTATAAACTGATAAGTATCATCTATTAATTTGCCCACATCGGTTTCCACCCTTTCAAGCCTATCACTAATGCTCCATGGTCGGTTACCCCCTTTTCTAGAAGATTTGGACATATCCCTTTCTCGCATAGGCTCATCTTGCTCTTCTTGAGCAAAGCGAGTCCCGATAACCTCTCATCGACCAATTACTCCTATTTCGATAGAAGTAGCTTCCGGGTTTGGGAGCCTAACTCTAGTTCTATCCGCATGATTACGTAAGTCCAGCGCTACGATAATCTAGAGGGGGTGAATAGATTATCTCCATCTTTTCGATTCACGCCTCTTTTCCGAACCGAATGCTAAAAGACAATAATAAAGGTGCGGAATGTAAACAACACACGTCGATTTATAGAGGTTCAACCCACCTAGGGCCTAATCCTCTACCACCCCATATCCCTGATGGATTTCAAAAGAAAAAGATTTTATTAATTTACCAAAAATTAATACAACACCAACTTACAACAACACCTTGAAGAGCACCACACTCTTCTTCAACACCACCTTGAGATTACCACAATCTCACTTGAAGATTACCACAATCTCCAACGGCACCTTGTGAAGATTACCACAATCTTCAACCTTGAAGAATACCAAATTCTTCAACACCTCAACAAGAAGATTACCACAATCTTCTTACACCTAACACCTAGATCACCCAAGTATGTTCTTACAACAAGAACACTCACAAGGATATCTTGTGTTGAATGATTACCCAAATTCAAGATTACAACTCGATAATTGATAATACAATAGAGTGCAAGTGTAATCAAGAAAATCTAGACCTAAAGAATGTGAAAGTGAATTTAGGCAAATTACAACAAGAAATAAGACAATGTAAGAACAAGTGTATTCTTGAGTGTATCTTGTTGTGTTGTAGTTTTCTCTCTTATTATGTTGCTTCAATTCTTCCTCTATTTATAGAAGATGTCTTGTACATGATAGGCTCCTCTTGGGGACATGAATTACGTAAAATATTGCAAGACAATTGAAGAAAAGAGTTGTTAGAAATCCATCCCACAAATTAAGGGAAAGTTGTCCGCTATCAAATGGTCGATTTTTCTTTGTCAAACCATAGAGGCGACCGGTCCCACGTAAATAGAGTTTGAAGTAAACGTATCAACATTTTGCACAGGGCAATCTGGTCGACGTAGGGTTCGACCGGGCGTCCCTATGTTGGCCGTCGCACAACCTTAAAAATCGAAGGCGGGAGTTCTGTTTCAAAACCAAACTTGCGGGCACTGTCGCACCCAGCGGGCGACGGCCGACCTATTTTTTTCACTCCAGGCTCAATTTCTTTTTCAACATACTCTTTAGGTACGAGTTGCCTATAGGGGCGACAGGTTGGCCTCAAAATAAAAGTGTTGTCCAATATTTTATCGAAAATAAACTCCAAGAAATACTCAAAAAATAGTAAAAACATTTTAGACCGATCGGGAGTATTAGGACAACATTTTGAAACATAGTTTGAATGTTAAAAACAATGACACAAAATCATTAAATGTGTTGTCCAATTTTGTCGAAAATAAACTTGAAGAAATACTCCGGAAAATATTAAAACCATTTAAACATTTAGGAGTATTTGGACAACCTTTAAAAAAACATTGTTTTGGTGTAAAAACAAAATCATCAAAATCATGATAAAACCATTTATCAAACAATCTCTCCTTTTTGATGATTACAAACCAAAACAATTCAACAATGCCGATTTTGAAAACAATATAATTTTGAGAGGCGATTTTGAAAACAAAACAAGTTTTCCGGTCAAAAATAAATATCCGTTGAGAGCGACAACATTCCGCGCAATATAAACACAAGGATGGGAGTAGAGATATTCAAACACATATAGCAAATGTTCCCCTATCAACATGCACAACAAGAGTAATATAGAAGCAACTTCAACATAAGCTAAAATCTTAGCTTTTCGATATTGAGCTTAAGTATCAAAAACTTAAAAGCTCCCCCCTGTCAAAGAGACATCATTAGAACCATATATAAGTCCATACTACAACCAATGGACCATGATTCATACATAACCATAATGCACCAAATGGACTAAATATGATCCACAACGTATGGCTATATGAAGCCATAGCTTATAGCTTCTTTTCGTTAAGCTTATCTTAGCTTCTTTGAGCTAAAGAGCTTATAACCTGTTTCTCCCCTTTGGAATCATCAAAAAGAATGTTAGCACGATAAAAACATCATATAATCATATCAAAGTGCGCAACTAAATCGATGTATCGAGTTATTTGAACAATGAAGCTTATAGGCCAAATGGGAGGGAAGAGTCGAATCATACGACTTGTAGAAGCTTATGAAAGATCATTTCATAAGCAAAACATGATCTCTATAAATATATGAGACTTTTGAAATCGAGAGAATCATGTAGGTGATGAATTATTCAAAGAAACATTTCATCGAACACTTGGGGGCGCCAAAATTAGAAAATGATATATATAGCCCTTGTAAATGTAATCAAGCCAAGTTGTTTTTATCACCAAATGAAATTTAACAAATATCGTTCATCAACAATCAATAAGCTCATCACAAAGATATATGAATTTCATCGAGAAAATACATATAAGCCACAAACTCAGGGTTCAACCCAATTGAGCTAAAGAGAGTGAAATTCTTACCATTCAATCGGTAAAGATGAGTATCAATGATAATAACCGAGCTAGGTAGTTGCCAAAATATATAATTCATGCATCAAAATTCATTTGAAGTGAATTGTGTGTGAAATTTGCAAAGGGGACGAAAAATGAACCAAAAAGCCAAAAATGCTAAGTCTGGAAAACAGAACCATTTTTAACCAAAAAAATCCCTTAGGGCGACCGGTCATGGGCAAGGGCGACCGGTCGACGGCATGGGCGACTGGTCGGCCTTGCCCCAGTCAGCCCACTGTTTGAGTTCTGTCTCAAAATTCGAAGTTTGATCCAAAAATCCGATTTTTCGCCCCTAAGTTTTAAGAACGTGCAAAATGCAAACGTAGACCTCATTCAATATACATTATGTCATAATCAAGCTCGAAATGAGGTAAAATACTCGGCAGTGAGTGATTAAAAAGTCCGCGAGTTATCCTTGAGACTAATTAATCACATCTCAAGTTTTTGTTAAAACATGCAATCCATTAACAATTATATCGAATCTCAATATGTTTAGTTCGATTATGACGAACCATAGTTTGAATAATTTTGACCGGACTTGTTATCCCGAAAAATAAGAACGTTTTAAAGCTTTGGATACAACAAGTCATAAGAAGAAGTGCCTTTCAAATATTTGAAAATTTCTTTTAACGACACTTTAATGAGATTCGTTGGGATAGTTTTTGAAGTCCAGCATATAGACATAAAGGCATATGGAATGTCGAGTCTATAGAAATGATACAAGAAAATATACCTCGAATTTGTTTGTCGGCCGATATGCCTTTCTCAACCTTTGTCAATCTTTAGCCATAGAGGTTGAGATAGTTCTTCTTTCTTCAATGCTTAACTCCTTCAAGAGTTCTTTTGAAATATAACCATCTTCTTGGCATTGAGTAATTTGAATTCCAATGATCAAATTTGAGCTTCCCTCATCATGATCATCTTAGGTTCACCTTGCATTGACTTGGAAAAATATCTTGCACAAATATTTATTAGTAGTACCATAAATATTATCAACATAAATTTGCACAAGTAAACAACCTTGCCCTTTTTCAAAACAAGAAGTGTAGTATCAACTTTACCTTTTGTAAAGTCATTTTGCAAAAATAGCTAAGTCTATCAACCGTCTGAGGCCTTTTATAAAAATCATTTGGCCTAAAATTTTAAACTCCGATAGACTTATATTTGAATAAAACCATTTAGAAAATTGGATTTAACATCCATTTGGTAAAGCTTGAAATTTTCTTAAAACAAGAATGGGCAAGTAAAATGCAAATAGCTACTAAATGTGCTATGAGTGCAAATGTTACATCAAAATTAATTACCTTCTTCTTGAAAATACCTTCGAGCTACTAACCTCGCCTTAGTTCGAACAATGTTGCCTTGGTCATCGAGTTTTTCCTAATACCCTTTTTTGTCTTCTTCACCATTATCATCATAGGGCATCCAATTGATCTAAGGTGTTCATAATAGAACATTTACATCCAAATATTTTGAGGTCACTAATATTTGGAGTACTTCATTTCTCATCTACACAACTTAACGGACTCATTAACTTAACGCTTATATAGGCAAGAAAAAATAGCTCAAGTGTAAAAACATGCCTCAATCATCAATCACAAAATATCTTGCATAAGAGCATAGTAGAAATAGACACTATTTATATAGACCATGAAGCAAAAAAAACACATACTATGCATTTAGAAGATCATCAAGAGTCTAATAAATCATGCAAGTTCAAATAAGCTTAAGAAAGCTACAAAAGGTCTCTTTTGAAATTTGAAAATCCTATAGCATATAGTTGAGACCTCTTTTAAAAGAAGTATTTGAATAAGAGTTGACAAAGCAAATATGTGCAATCAAATATCGAATAGTGCCTTTAAAAAAAAAAAATCTAAAACTCCTCTTAATGGCACTTGTATGAAATACTATGAAAAACAAGCACATAAGCACATGGAAATACATATATCGAGTCTATAAGAGTAAGAATAACACAAGTAAACGAACCTCGATAATTTATGCCTTTCTTGACAAATAATGACGTAAATGGCCATTTGTGAAAATATGTAAATCCTACACAATTCTTAAAACAAATCTAGACAAATCATAATGATAAAAGTGTAAAGCTAAGAGATATCACAAGTAAGCTCATGCCATAAAAATCCATAAAAGATGATAACACACTTAAGTCTACAAAAATGCACAAGAGTTTTAAAAACATCATATAAGGTCTTATTTTTCAAAAATATTTTAAAAGCACAAATATATATTGAAGACCTTAAATAAAAAATAAATACTTGAAAACTCATTTTGCAATTAAGACACAAATAAAAGCATGCATAATAACAAAATAAAGTGCATATTTAACTAGGGAGATACGGGTTACCAATTACGCCATTTCCATGGGTTGTGTCGTTCCCATTGTTGATAATATCTTCCCTTGAGAAGTCACTTTGTTGATGATGGCTCCTTTGATTACTCCATTTCCAAGATTTTTGTCCTTCCCATTGTTGATCTCTTCTTCTTTGAAAATCATCTTGTTGATGATGTCTTTGCCATTTCCAAGGATTGTGTTCTTCCCATTTTTGATTATATCCTCTTCTTGGAAATTGGTTTTGTTGAAAATATTTTTTCTTTGATCAAATGAATTGGTCATTTGATGTCTTCTTGGCGGTATGAATTTTCTCCGATTATTATTTCGTCGGGTACCTAATACAACATTATTTTGTGGTACCCTCAAGTGCTTGGGTCCTTTTAGCTTTGAGACTTTTAGGTCTCCAACAATAATTAGAGCTATTTCTAGCCCAACAAGTATTTACCGTATGACCCTTTTTACATCAATAAAAGCAAGTAATAATTCTAGAAGTATAATGACCAACATGCTTAGAGACTTGATTCTTTTTCATATGATTGACAACATTAAACTTATGATCAAGTTCGAATTATCACAACAATCAACAATTTCATCGGTACTCAAGTTGGATTTAGATAAATCATTTTTCATGCAATTAATATCCTCAACAAGAGTACTATTTTGTTTTTCAAGGTTTCTAACCTTGTCAAGTGTGGTGGTGTGAGTACATGATAGTGATTCATAGGAAGTAAATAAACTATCCTTTTTCATTTTTCAAAACATTGAATTCCTTTTTCAAATTTTTGTACTTAACTAGTAAATTTTGGAATTCATTTTGAATATCATCAAAATCATTTTGCAAATCACTATAATCATTTTGAATGACAATATCATAGGAAGTAGAGGGTTTAAGACATACCTCATTTTCTTCTTCGATGCCCATAAAACATTGTTCGACTACTTCGTAGTGTTTGATAAATGGTTTTATCATGATTTTGATGATTTTGTTTTATACCAAAACAATGGTTTTAAAGGTTGTCCAAATACTCCTAAATGAATTAAAATGGTTTTAATATTTTCCAAGTATAACTTCAAGTTTTATTTTCGACAAAATTGGACAACACTTTTAATGATTTTCTCGTTAATGTATTTTTACACCAAAACAATGTTTCTAAATGTTGTCCTAATACTCCCGATCGGTCTAAAATGTTTTCACTATTTTTCGGAGTATTTCTTGAAGTCTATTTTCGATATAAAATTGGACAACACTTTTGTTTTGAGGTCAACCGTCGTCAGTATAGGGCAACCCCGCACTGAAAGTTGAGAAAACAAAAACTTCATGTTTGCGAAAAATGGCCAGGGCAACCGGTCGCCCTATAGGGCAACCGGTGGGTGTCGACCATCGACCCTTGGGCGACCGTGCACTGGAGCAAAAATTGAAATGCAACATTTGCCCTTCGTTTTTGAAGTTGTGCGACGGTTGAAGTAAGGGACGACCCGGTCGAACCCTACGTCGACCGGTCGCCCTGTGTAAATTTATATTCTCATTTTCAAACGTCTATTTGTGCGCGACCGGTCGCCCTTAAGTTTGACAGCAAAAATGTAAACGTTGTGCGTGACATATTATTTCCTTAATTTGTGGGATTGATTTCTATGACTCTTTTCTTCAATTGTCTTGCAATTTTTTACGAATTCATGTCCCTAAGAGGAGCCTATCATGTACAAGACATCTTCTATAAATAGAGGAAGAATTGAAGCAACACAACATGAGAGAAAACTACAACACAACAAGATACACTCAAGAATACACTTGTTCTTACATTGTCTTATTTCTTGTTGTAATTTGCCTAGCTATTCACTTTCACATTCTTGAGGTCTAGGCTATTCTTGATTACACTTGCACTCTATTGTATTATCAATTATCGAGTTGTAATCTTGAATTTGTGGTCGTCATTCAAACACAAGATATCCTTGTGAGTGTTCTTGTGGTAAGAACACACTTGGGTGAACTAGGTGTTAGGTGTAAGAAGATTGTGGTAATCTTCTTGTTGAGGTGTTGAAGAGTGTGGTGCTCTTCAAGGGTGAAGATTGTGGTAATCTTCACAAGGTGCCGTTGGAGATTGTGGTAATCTTCAAGTGAGATTGTGGTAATCTCAAAGGTGGTGTTGAAGAAGAGTGTGGTGCTCTTCAAGGTGTTGGTGTAAGATTTTGTTGTAATAATTTTGGTAATTATTAATAAAATCTTTTTCTCTTTCGAAATCCATCCCTGGATATCTTTGGGGTGGTAGAGGATTAGGCCCTAGGTGGGTTGAACCTCTTTAAATCGACGCGTGTTGCTTACTTTCCGCACCTTTATATTTGTCTTTGAGCATTCAATTCGAAAAAAGAGGGATAAATCGAAAAGATGGAGATAATCTATTCACCCCCTCTGATTATCGTAGCCGCTTGGACTTACAAGTGGTATCGAGCCAAACTCTTTGGCAAGCTCGTTTCACATCGCGAGTGAAGAGAAACGATCGTCGGCTACTGAACGAAGCTCAACTTTCCGCACCTCCTCCACCAAGCCACCTCGGTTTGATTCCAAAAATTTTATATTTTGGAAAGAAAGAATGGAATGCTATTTACAAGGTTGCGGGTTTGATATTTGGAACACCGTCATCAATGGAGAATCCATTCCGATGAAAGATACACCACACACCTCAAAAAGGCTTCAAAAAGCTCAATGATGAAGAGAAGAAAATCATCTCCTTAAATGGTAAAGCTCTTAATATTTTACATTGTTCACTTACCACTTTGGAATTTGATCATGTTGTAGGTATTCTAATTAGGCACATGAAGTATGGCAAAATTAGAAGCCATCTATGAAGTATATGCAAATGAAAGGAGCAACTCAAAAGCATCTACTTCACAAATGGATACAACATCAAATTCAACAACATGGTATAAGCCTTCTACAACCTCCCATGATGAACAAGTTGAACAATGCCTCATGGGCATCGAAGAAGAAAACGAGGTAAGTTCTAAACCCTCTACTTCTTATGACAATGAATTGCAAAATGAATATAGTGACTTGCAAAATGATTATGATGAGCTACAAGATGAATTCCAAAACTTACTTGTTAAATACAAAAATTTGAAAAAGGAATTCATTGTTTTAAAGAATGATAAGGATAGTTTATTTACTTCCTATGAATCACTATCATGTGCTCACACCACCACTCTTGACAAGGTTAGAAACCTTGAGAAAGAAAATAGTACTCTTGTTGAGGATATAAATTGCTTGAAAAATGATTTATCTAAATCCAACTTGAGTACCGATAAGATGACCAATATTGTTGATTGTTGTGATAATTCAAACTAGAACTTGATCATAAGCCTAAGGGTGTCAATCACATGAAAAGGAATCAAGTCTCTAAAGACGTTGGTCATTATGCTCCTAGAATTATTACATGCTTTTATTGCGGTAAAAAGGGTCATACGGTAAATACTTGTCGGGCTAGAAATAGCTCCAATTATTGTTGGAGACCTAAAAGTCTCAAGACTAATCCCAAAGGACCCAAACACATAAGGGTACCACAAAACAATGTCATATTAGGTACCCGAAATAATGATCGAAGAAAATTTATACCGCCAAGAAGACATCAAATGACCGTTTCATTTGATCAAAGAAGGAGAAACTATTTTAAACAAAGCCAATTTCAAGAAGAGGGTATAATCAAAAATGGGAAGAACACAATCCTTGAAATGGCAAAGACATCATCAACAAGATGATTTTCAAAGAAGAAGAGACTTTCAACAATGGGAAAGCAACAAACCTTGAAATGGAGCAATCAAAGAAGTCATCATCAACAAAGTGACTTCTCAAGGGAAGATATCATCAACAATGGGAACGACACAACCCATGGAAATGGCGTAATTGGTAACCCGTATCTCCCTATTTAAATATGCATTTTATTTTGTTATTATGCATGCTTTTATTTGTGTGTCTTAATTGCAAATGAGTTTTCAAATATTTATTTTTAATTAAGGTCTTCAATATATACTTGTGCTTTTAAAATATTTTTGAAAAAGAAGACCTTATATGATGTTTTTAAAACTCTTGTGCATTTTTGTAGACTAAAGTGTGTTATCATCTTTTATGGATTTTTATGGCATGAGCTTACTTGTGATATCTCTTAGCCTACACTTTTATCATTATGATTTGTGCTAGATATGTTTTAAGAATTGTGTAGGATTTACATATTTTCACAAATGGCCGTTTACGTCATTATTTGTCAAGAAAGGCATAAATTATCGAGTACGTTTACTTGTGTTATTCTTACTCTTATAGACTCGATATATGTATTGTCATGTGCCTATGTGCGTGTTTTTCATAGTATTTCATACAAGTGCCATTAAGAGGACTTTTTAGATTTTTTGAAAGGCACTATTCGATATTTGATTGCACATATTTGCCGTATCAACTCTTGTTCAAATACTTCTTTTAAATAAGGTCTCAACTATATGCTTTCGGATTTTCAAATTTCAAAAGAGACCTTTTGTAGCTTTCTTAAGCTTATTTGAACTTGCATGATTTATTAGACTCTTGATGATCTTCTAAATGCATAGTATGTGTTTATGCTTCATGGTCTATATATATAGTGTCTATTTCTACTATGCTCTTATGCAAGATATTTTTGTGATTGATGATTGAGGCATGTTTTTACACTTGGACTATTTTTTCTTGCTTATATAAGCGATGCCTGGTAATGAGTTTGTTAAGTTGTGTAGATGAGAAATGAAGTACTCCAAATATTAGTTACCTCAAAATATTTGGATGTAAATGTTCTATTATGAACACCTTAGATCAATTGGATGGCCTATGATGATAGTGATGAAGAAGACAAAAAGGGTATTCCGGAACAAACTCGATGACCAAGGCAACATTGGTCGAACTAAGGTGAAGTTAGTAGCTCGAAGGTATTTTCAAGAAGAAGGTAATTAATTTTGTTGTAACATTTGCACTCATAGCACATTTAGTAGCTATTTGCATTTTACTTGCCCATTCTTGTTTTAAAGAAAATTTCAAGCTTTACCAAATGGATGTTAAATCCAACTTTCTAAATGGTTTTATTCAAATATAAGTCTATCGAGTCTAAAATTTTAGGCCAAATGATTTTTATAAAAGGCCTTGTACAATTGATAGACTTAGCTATTTTTGCAAAATGATTTTACAAAAGGTAAAGTTGATACTACACTTCTTGTTTTGAAAAAGGGCAAGGTTGTTTACTTGTGCAAATTTTTGTTGATAATATTTATGGTGCTACTAATGAATATTTGTGCAAGATATGTTTTTCTAAGTTGATACTAGGTGAGCTTGAGATGAGAATGATGGGGGAGCTCAATTTCTTGCTTGGACTACAAATTATTCAATGCCAAGAAGATGGTTATATAAGAACTCTTGAAGGAGTTAAGCATTGAAGGAAGAAGAACCATCTCAACCTCTATGGCTAAAGATTGACAAAGGTTGAGAAAGGCATATCGGCCGACAAACAAATTCGAGGTATGTTTTCTTGTATTATTCCTATAGACTCGACATTCCATATGCCTTATGTCTATATGCTCGACTTCAAAACTATCCCAACGAATCTCATTAAAGTCTTATTAAAAGAAATTTTCAAATATTTGAAAGGCACTTCTTCTTATGACTTGTTGTATCCAAAGATTTAAAACGTTCTTATTTTTTTCGGGATAACAAGTTTGGTATCTATTATACGGTTATTCGTATTCAAAATTTGGTTCGTCATAATCGAACTAAACATATTGAGATTCGATATATTTTTAAGGGATTGTGATTTTTAACAAAAACTTGAGATGTGTTTAATTCCGTCTCAAGGATAACTCGCGGACTTTTTGATCGTTAACCGAGTATTTTACCTCATTTCGAGCTTGATTATGACATAATGTATATTGAATGAGGTCTACGTTTGCATTTTGCACGTTTTTAAAACTTAGGGGCGAAAAAATCGGATTTTTGGTTGAAAATTCGGATTTTGGAAAAACTAATGACATGTGGTGTGGTGAAAAGGTTGAGGGCAACCGTCGCCCTCAACGTCGACCGTCGCCCTCAACTCGACCGGCCGCCTAGGCTATAATTTGGATTAAAATGGTTCTGTCTTGACATTCATCACTTTGACACATTTTGGCCATTTTTCGTCCCCTTTGCAAATTTCACACACAATTCACTTCAAATGAGTTTTGATGCATGAATTATATATTTTGGGGATTATCTAGCTCGACTATCATCATCATTGCTCGTCTTTACCGATTGAATGGTAAGAATTTCACTATCTTTAGCTCAATTGGGTTGAACCCTCGAGTTTGTGGCTTATATGTATTTTTCTTGATGTGATTCATATATGTTTGTGATGAGCTTATTGATTGTTGATGAATGATATTTGTTAAATTGTATTTGGTGATGAAAAACTTGGCTTGATTTCATTTACAAGGGCTATATATAACTTTTTCTATTTTTGACGCCCGCCAAGTGTTCGATAAAACGTTTGAATGAAAAATTCATCACCTACATGACTCTCTCGATTTCAAAAGTCTCATATATTTATAGAGATCATGTTTTTGCAAATCAAATGATTTTTCATATGCTTCTACAAGTCGTATGATTCGACTCTTCTATTTGGTTTAAAAGATTCAATGTTCAAATGGCTCGATACATCGGTTTACTTGAGCACTTTGATAAAAATATATGATGTATTTATCGTGCTAACATTCTCTTTGATGATTCCAAAGGGGAGAAATAGGTTATAAGCTCATTAGCTCATAAAAGCTAAGATAAGCTTAACGAAAAGAAGCTATAAGCTATGGCTTCATAAAGCCATAAGTTGTGGATCATATTTAGTCCACTTGGTGCATTATGGTTATGTATGAATCATGGTCCATTGGTTGTAGTATGGACTTACATACGGTTCTAATGATGTATCTTTGACAGGGGAGCTTTTAAGTTATTGATACTTAAGCTCAATATCGAAAAGCTAAGATTTTAGCTTATGTTGAAGTTGCTTCTATATTACTCTTGTTGTGCATGTTGATAGGGGAGCATTTGCTATATGTGTTTGAATATCTCTACTCCCATCCTTGTGTTTTTATTGCATGGAATGTTGTCACTCACAACGGATAGTTCTTTTTACCGTTAAAATTGTTTTGTTTTCAAAATCGCCTCTCAAAATTGTTTTGTTTTCAAAATCGGCCTTGTCAAATTGTTTTGGTTTGTAATCATCAAAAAGGGAGATTGTTTGATAAATGGTTTTATCATGATTTTGATGATTTTGTTTTATACCAAAACAATGGTTTTAAAGGTTGTCCAAATACTCCTAAATGAATTAAAATGGTTTTAATATTTTCCAAGTATAACTTCAAGTTTTATTTTCGACAAAATTGGACAACACTTTTAATGATTTTTCATTAATGTATTTTTACACCAAAACAATGTTTCTAAATGTTGTCCTAATACTCCCGATCGGTCTAAAATGTTTTCACTATTTTTTGAGTATTTCTTGAAGTCTATTTTCGATATAAAATTGGACAACACTTTTGTTTTGAGGTCAACCGTCGCCGTATAGGCAACCCGCACTGCACGAAAGTTGAGAAAAACAGAAAACTTCATGTTTGCGAGAAAATGGCCAGAACAACCGGTGGCGTCGACCGTCGACCCCTTGGCGGCCGTGCACAAGGAGCAAAAATTGAAACGAAACATTTGCCCTTCGTTTTTTGAAGTTGTGCGACCGGTTGAAGTAAGGGACGACCGGTCGAACCCTACGTCGACCGTCGCCTGTAAATTTATATTCTCATTTTCAAACGTCTATTTGTGCGCGACCGTCGCCTTAAGTTTGACAAAGAAAAAAATGTAACCGTTGTGCGTGACATATTTCCTTAATTTGTGGGATTGATTTCTAACACTCTTTTCTTCAATTGTCTTGCAATTTTTTACAGAATTCATGTCCCCAAGAGGAGCCTATCATGTACAAGACATCTTCTATAAATAGAGGAAGAATTGAAGCAACACAACATGAGAGAAAACTACAACACAACAAAATACACTCAAGAATACACTTGTTCTTACATTGTCTTATTTCTTGTTGTAATTTGCCTAGCTATTCACTTTCACATTCTTGAGGTCTAGGCTATTCTTGATTACACTTGCACTCTATTGTATTATCAATTATCGAGTTGTAATCTTGAATTTGTGGTCGTCATTCAAACACAAGATATCCTTGTGAGTGTTCTTGTGGTAAGAACACACTTGGGTGAACTAGGTGTTAGGTGTAAGAAGATTGTGGTAATCTTCTTGTTGAGGTGTTGAAGAGTGTGGTGCTCTTGAGGGTGAAGATTGTGGTAATCTTCACAAGGTGCCGTTTGAGATTGTGGTAATCTTCAAGTGAGATTGTGGTAATCTCAAAGTGGTGTTGAAGAAGAGTGTGGTGATCTTCAAGGTGTTGGTGTAAGATTTTGTTGTAATAATTTTGGTAATTATTAATAAAATCTTTTTCTCTTTTCGAAATCCATCCCTGATATCTTTGGGTGGTAGAGGATTAGGCCCTAGGTGGGTTGAACCTCTTTAAATCGACACGTGTTGCTTACTTTCGCACCTTTATATTTGTCTTTGAGCATTCAATTCGAAAAAGAGGGATAAATCGAAAAGATGGAGATAATCTATTCACCCCCTCTAGATTATCGTAGCGCTGACTTACACATAGTTGGAAGTTGTAAAAGGTTTGTTCCTTAGATTTGAACTTGTATCCCTTTGAGAAGTAGATGCTTTTGTTTGACTCCTTTCATTTGCAAATACTCCATAGATGGCTTCTAATTTTGCCATACTTTATGTGTCGATCGAATTCCTACAATATGTTCATATTCCAAATTAGTAAGTGAACAATGCAAAATATTGAGAGCTTTACCATTTAAGGAGATGGTTTTCTTTTCTTCATCATTGAGCTCCTTGAAAGATTTGGAGGTGTATGGTGTGTCTTTCATTGGAATGGATTCTCCATTGATGATGATGTTCCAAATATCAAACCCGCAACCTTGTAAATAGCATTCCATTCTTTCTTTCCAAAATATATAATTTTTGGAGTCAAATAGAGGTGGCTTGGTGGTGGAGGTGCGAAAGTTGAGCTTCGTTCGAGCCGACGATCGTTCTTCTTCACTCGCGATGTGAAACGAGCTTGCCAAAGAGTTTGGCTTTGATACCACTTGTAAATCCAAGCGGCCGCGATAATCTAGAGGGGGTGAATAGATTATCTCCATCTTTTCGATTACGCCCTCTTTTCGAACCGAATGCTCAAAGACAATAATAAAGGTGCGGAATGTAAACAACACACGTCGATTTATAGAGGTTCAACCCACCTAGGGCCTAATCCTCTACCACCCCAAAGATATCCGGATGGATTTCAAAAAGAAAAAGATTTTATTAATTTACCAAAAATTAATACAACACCAACTTACAACAACACCTTGAAGAGCACCACACTCTTCTTCAACACCACCTTTGAGATTACCACAATCTCACTTGAAGATTACCACAATCTCCAACGGCACCTTGTGAAGATTACCACAATCTTCAACCTTGAAGAATACCAAATTCTTCAACACCTCAACAAGAAGATTACCACAATCTTCTTACACCTAACACCTAGATCACCCAAGTATGTTCTTACCACAAGAACACTCACAAGGATATCTTGTGTTGAATGATTACCCAAATTCAAGATTACAACTCGATAATTGATAATACAATAGAGTGCAAGTGTAATCAAGAAAAGCCTAGACCTCAAGAATGTGAAAGTGAATAGCTAGGCAAATTACAACAAGAAATAAGACAATGTAAGAACAAGTGTATTCTTGAGTGTATCTTGTTGTGTTGTTGTTTTCTCTCTTATTATGTTGCTTCAATTCTTCCTCTATTTATAGAAGATGTCTTGTACATGATAGGCTCCTCTTGGGGACATGAATTACGTAAAAAATTGCAAGACAATTGAAGAAAAGAGTGTTAGAAATCCATCCCATAAATTAAGGGAAAGTTGTTTCTTTGTCAAACGGTCGATTTTTCTTTGTCAAACCATAGGGACCGGTCGCCGAAAATAGAGTTTGAAGTAAACGTATCAACATTTTGCCGCAGGCGGCCGGTCGGCGTAGGGTTCGATCGGTGGTCCCCTATGTTGGCTGGTCGCACAACCTTAAAAATCGAAGGGCGGGAGTTCTGTTTCAAAACCAAACTTGCGGGCGGCCACGACCGCTATTTTTCACTCCAGGCTCAATTTCTTTTTTAACGTACTCTTCAGGTAAGGGTTGCCCTATAGAGCGACCGGTTGGCCTCAAAATAAAAGTGTTGTCCAATATTTTATCGAAAATAAACTCCAAGAAATACTCCAAAAATAGTAAAAATATTTTAGACCGATAGGGAGTATTAGGACAACATTTTGAAACATAGTTTGAATGTAAAAAACAATGACACAAAATCATTAAATGTGTTGTCCAATTTTGTCGAAAATAAACTTGAAGAAAACTCCGAAAAATATTAAAACCATTTTAAAACATTTAGGAGTATTTGGACAACCTTAAAAAAAATATTATTTTGGTGTAAAAACAAAATCATCAAAATCATGATAAAACCATTTATCAAACAGATTCAACCAATAATCACGCCCATCAAATTGAATCATTTTCATGGCGGATAAAACAATCATATCAATTAGTTTTGGACCATCGGCTTTCGCATACCTCTCAAAGATAACATTGAAGTGGTCGGCTATAGGAGTAATAATCCCACCAATACAAATTCCTCCCCTTTCTTGTTTTCTCACTCTATCAAATTGTCGCCCCGACATTTGACACAACCTCCGTCCTTGATGCCATACACCAAATAATGAACAACTCATCTATTCTTAAGGCCCATTTGCTATCCTCTCTCGCGAACACCGTTTCCACTAGCGAAATACGGGGTTTCGAATGCTAGATGCCTTCGATGTACCCAACGTATAAATCCGTTTACCCATTATCTCCCTCCAAAATCTATCCTTATTAAATCTTCATGTTCCTCCACCCATAAGCCAAAGTTCTATATATCGCATTCAAATAATCAAGTAATAATTCCCTCGGCTCATTAGCTAACCGGAACCTAATCCCCATCAAATTTCCTTTTCGAACTACTAATTCAAAACTACTTAGGAATTCAATCGTATAAATCGAATATGCAGTCAAATGCCCATTCAATAATTCATGTCAATCTATACGACCACACATAGCACAAAAATCCTCCAACAAACCCAAATTAGCGAGAGTAGGTTCATCGGGATATCTTAGACAATGATTTTTAGACAATTCATGCCCATTCAACAATTCATGCCATTATTTGATGAAAATGGCTTGGAAGGTGCCTAATTC
Organism: Rehmannia glutinosa; assembly: GCA_016081115.2. Taxonomy (NCBI): domain Eukaryota; kingdom Viridiplantae; phylum Streptophyta; class Magnoliopsida; order Lamiales; family Orobanchaceae; genus Rehmannia; species Rehmannia glutinosa. Next base: position 68,168,724 of record CM071926.1, on the reverse strand, counting down.
GGACAATCGGCATTCACTATTCTTAGACAATGATACATGGACTCCTTTCTCCAAGATGCGTTACATTGGCTCTTCTATCTGGTTGGGGTAACGACCTTTGATTGTAGATTTCTTATCTCAATCTCGATGGCTTCCTTAATCAATTGGGGGTGGTTTACGTTGGATAAATGTCTTGGATACATTATTGCGATCGTATTGGGATGCCTGGCGCTTTCACAAGTTTTATTCTTAGCCCATTTTGATTATTTCCTTAATGGGGTTTGGCATTTTACTTAGGAATTCCTGGTGGCTTATACGGAAATTGTGATTGACATTCTTCACTATCTTATCTCCCGGATGTAGTTGATCGTTGGGTTTGATGTCATTCGGAGGATGGGGCCGTCTCTCGTCAAAGGGCATATCGGTTTGTTAGGGACTCTTTCCCTACTATTCGTTGGGGAAATGGATTTGGTATGAGCATTTTTCTCGAGGAGGTCCATTGTGGTTTGGAAAGCTATTTTTAATCACCTTGCGGTCATATATAATCTTCATTCTCGTGGGTTTCGTGGTCCTTCGGGCGTGTGTGTTGTCTTTATAAAGCCCAGGATTCTATTGATCACCTATTTACGGGTTGTCGGTTTGCTTCGGGACTTTGGGGATGGTTGCAAGACGTGTTCCAAGTGGAGTTACCGCCAGGGAGGTTTTAATCATCTTTGCATTCTTTGTGATGCAACAAAATTTAGTCCTCAACTTAGTGCTCTTTGGAAAATGGCTTACTTATCGGTAATTTGAATCATTTGGCATTTCCGAAACCATTGGATTTTCATGGAGTGGTCCTCAACTTAGGGCCTTTGTCATTAAGTCGTCGGTTTAAAATCGAAATTCATGTCCAATTCTATTTTTGATTTGTTGTGTCTTCATAAATTGTATGTTAAAGGCAACATCAGACCTCATAGTAGCTTGCATGTTGTTCGCTGGTATACCCCGCTTCCCGGTTGGATAAAGGCAAATACATATGGTTGTGCTTACGGAGCCCCAGGAAAGTGTGTGGCGGCAGGTGTTTATTGAAACTGTAGTGATTTCTTTACAGGTTGCTTTGTCCAAAAGCTTGGTGTTGGATTCGCTTTTCAGTCAGAACTTATGGCGGCTATTATTGCGATTGAGTGTGCTTATAAAAGGGGGTGGCATAAATTATGGCTGGAGTCTGATTCTACTTATGTTTATGGATTAATGTCATCGCATTCATTAAAGCTCCCGTGGAAATACTATAGTCGGTGGCGTCGGGCTCTTTATTTTATATCCAAGATGGAGTTCAGGGTTTCACATATCTCCAGAGAAGGGAATTATGTGGCTGATAAATTATCCAAGATGGATGCTTCGTTTGATTGGTTGCACAATATTCTGGAAGACATTCGGCAGAATATTAATGAAGATGCTCTCGGACATGTCTTTTTTCGAATTTTGTAACTATTTTCTTGGGGTACTCTTTTTCCTATCAAAGGTTTTTCCCTATGGATTTTACTTTGATAGGTTTTAACGAGTCCCCAATTTTGAGCCATATACCTAGCTTGTAGGTAGTTTCTTTTTCACTTGTTCGAATTTTTTTGGATTTGAATTAAGCAAGCTATTTGGCCTGTAATCTAGTTGTATGGCATTGTAAACAGTACATATCTTTTTCATTTTTATTATATATTTCTCATTTATCGGAAAAAAAAAATATAATATTGAAATTCCGATTTGACCTATTGCATTACAACAGAAAATTTTTCAAACCAATTCTTTATCAGACAAAAAAAAAGAGAATAAAAAAGAAAGAATTTTCTTGAAGCTAGCAAAATCTATAGAAGACCCTTGTGATTCACAAGATGCCATAAATTGGAATTCAGTTTCTTATGATTATTTCTCCAGGTCATTTTCTTTATCCTTTGGATCCCCACGCCACTTTTTGATTCTTTTGGCTGCAATAGAAGCCTGCATTTTGCACCAGAAAATTAATTAGTCATGATTTTGTTGGGAAAATAAAATTTTTAGTCCTGTAAGTAAGACTTTTTTAGAATTTTTTTTAGAATTAGTCCTCTAAATTGTCACATTTATGTTTTAGTTCTTTAACTTTCAAATTTCTGGATATTCAGTCCTTTAACTTTCAAACTTTCTAGATATTCAGTCCTTTAACTTAACAATTTTAACATTGGTGCTATAACTTAACAAATTTTAGAAATTTAGTCCTACAACTTAGCAATAGTAAATTTAACTAATTTATTAAAAGGTTAATACCCACAGTACTTGACATTGTTTTATAGGACGAACAATAAAGTAATTAAATTTTTAATTTTCAAAATTAGTTAAATTATAAAAGCAATTAAAAATTAAATTAATTTTATTAAAAAAATTTAAATAAATAGAAATTTCTAAAACAATTAACGAATTTTAAAAAAATTAAAATAATTACATCAAATTAGTAAATTAAGAATAATTTGTCATATTTATGTAATTAACATTTGGTGAGGAGAATTATCTCCAAGAAATGGATCTGGACTAATATGCAAGATGCATTTATTTAGAAGGTTTAAAAAGCTAATGCTTGAAATATTTTTTAAAAATTAATTAAATTAAAAAATGACTAATTATTTTTTTTAAAAGTTAACTGTTAATTAAAATTATTTAAATTGAAAAATAAAATTTAATTAAGAAATAACCTTTTAATAAATTAATTAAATTTAATTATTGTTATGTTCTAGGACCAAATGCCCTTAAAAAATGTTATATGACCTAATTTACAAATATGTTAAGTTCTGAGAACCAAAAGTAAAATTGCTAAGTTAAAAGACTAAATATCTAGAAATTTGAAAGTTAAAGGACTAAAACATGAAGGTGACGACTTAAAGGGCTAATTTTCAAAAAGGTCCAACTTAGAGGACTAAAAATCATATTTTCCCTAATTTTGTTCTTAAAAAGAAAAAAACATGCATGATCAAAATTGTGCATACCTCTTTATTCCAGTTAGTTTTATAAACAATCCAAAAGAGAATGATAGTTTGAACAACTGTTCCTACTACCATTCCGTACCATATACCCTGCCAAAAAGAAAAAAACATCATCATCGTCGATAAGATTAAAATATAAAAGAAAAATGCATCAATAAACCCCAATGTTATACTTACTTGTACACCCATTTTAAGTGTGTATCCTAATATTAGACCCAAAGGAACACCAAACAAATAATAGCATGCAATATTCACATAAGCAACCAAAGCTTGCCATCCATTAAATCGCCACTCCTGCACCAACAATATTTTCAACATATCATTCGAATTTTAGTTTTGAAAATTTATTCACTTTAAAACATAAAAGGAGTGTATGCAAAAACTTTTACTTTTAGAAGAAGTTATTTATTGTAGATGAAGTAAAAATAGTTGAGTTTCAGAAGTTGGTAGTGTTGGTAAACTGAATCAGAAGTTGAGAACCAAAAACTGATAGTGTTTGGTGAAAATATTGTAAAAGTGCTTATTTGTTGTAAAAGTCAAACCAGAAGAAGAATCTCAAATCTAAAGCACCCATCTCGCCTTTTTTAGATTTTGATTAAGTTGATATTTGCAAATACTAAAAGTGATTTTTTCATCCAAAAGCTGAGAAGAACTTTTTTAATGACAGTAAACACTCCAAAAGACATTATCTTCCATGCAAAAAGAAAAAAAAGAAACTTGATTAAAGACCTGATAGAGCGGGTTGAACGTTGTTTAGCACAATGCAGAAAGCAAGCAATGGTGTTAGCTCGTATACGACTTGTTTGACTTCCAACTTTCGAAAATAAAGAAGGATCTTGCTTTTGGAAGATAAGTAGAGTAATAGAAATGAGGAGGGCCATCAAGATCGATGAGATCACCACCACCACCACCGAAAATGTAGCCGATCTTGGATGAGCTGCTCCCAACTCATTTGACACTCTTACGCTGCACATAATTCATTCAAATTAAATGTTAAAGAAAAAAGAGGATAATATTTTTTTTTGTTTGAGAAATTATTTAACATTAGGGGAAAAAAATAATTTTACATGTGTATCAAAAAAAAACTGGGGTTTTTCTCTCTACTGACCTTATTGCAGCATTGAATCCGGCTGATACCATAACAGTCCACCCCAATATGTTCATGCTACAAAAAATAAAATCAAATTTTTTATTAGTTCACTTGATTTATATTTTGAGTTATAAGTTCTGTAACTAGTTTTACCTCCATTAATAGATAAGGCTCCACTGTTTAGGTATTTATTAATGAGCTGAATGTTAATCTTTTTTTCCTATACATATGGTGGCGTCATGAAAACTTTTATGTAAAATGCACTATAAGAAAATTACAATTTACTGATATAGAACTACTGATATAAATTATTTTGTCACTAAATTTTACAGTTATCTACAGAATAAAAAATATTACTTTTTTCCAAATTATACCGACAGTTTTTATATTTACCAAGAGAAATACTACATGTATTTACCAACATTTTTAGATTTAGTAGGCAAAACATTACGTACAATTAATGATTTTACCTACACTTTACAATTATCTTAAAATTTACCTACAGAATTTTCTCGTAGAGATGGTTAATGAAACGAGGAGATAAATATGAAAATGGAGATCATATTAAACTTACCATATTGATAAAGCATCAACAGAAACTTCTGCGTTCTTCAAATATCCAGCAAATAGGATTAGGGCCGTAAAATACCATATCTCTAAGCTGACATTATGAAATATAGAACATCAATTAAAAATAACAATTAAATAATCTTAGAAAAAAATCAATGGTCAAGATAAAACAAATCGATTGTTTGCATTATAAGTCATCATGAATTGACAGTGTTGGTCTATCAATTTGAATGAAACAAAATAAAAAAAGAGGCAAAAAAGTTCAAAAAGTATGAGGAAAGGATAAAATGAGCAAAATTGAAGTAATTTTTCATCCAAAAACCATAAATTTCCCAAAATTTTAAGCATTAGCATCACGTGGTTCTCTGTTTTTTAGCTTGACAGGTAAACAAAAACATATATAAAAATAAAAAGAATGACTCACCACAACATCACCGCTGATGCGACCGATAATCTCACGAAACCCCACAGATTTTCAAATGCCTTCCACGAAAACCCGGTCCAGGCTTTACCACAAGCACCGCTGATTATATAAATCATCTGCGCCACCACCAGCAACCACCACGACGCGTTCAGTACGAGCGCACCGCCGGCAATTCCCCACTGGAATTTAAGCATCAACAGCCAGCTGAACAGTACGTGCAACGCCAACACCATGGCGGAGATCCAAGCCATTGCCATCATCTTGCTTTGAGCTTACAAGAACTTGGAGATTGGAAAGTACACCGCGTAGGCGAAGAGCTGAGGGATCATCCAGAGCGAATATTTCCCCGCGAGTCGAGATATATCATCCGACTGCCCGAGCAATAGCAACAGTGGTTCCGCAAATATGTACATAAACATTAGCAAAAAGCTTGTTGAGAGAAGAATAACCCAGGATCTCTGCATGTAGACGCCGAGCATGTCGATCTGCCCGGCGCCGTACGCCTGCCCGCAGAGGGTTTCCAGTGCACTTCCCATTCCCAACTGTTCAATTAATTTGACAAAATCAAATAAGTTGATCTATGTTGAAAGAAACATTCAGGGCCGTTCCTATGTTTTATAGAGTCCGGTGCGAAAAAACATTTGGTGCCCTTTGTACTTATATAAATAAAAATTAAAAATATATAATTAATCATTGTTACAAAAAAATAATTTCATTGATCGAAACATAAAATAATGAAACATTATATATTTCAATTTCAACGTATTCAATTTCATAAAAATATACAAAAGAGACATTTAATGCCCCTCTTTGAATCTCGATGCATTCTCCACTAGTCTTCTTTTCTCATGTTTTTCATGTCTAAATAGATATTTTCAAGTAGGAGACATTTGTAATTTTCTATTGATGAAAAAACACAATTTAATTTAAAATATTAAATACAAGTCCTCCATTGCATATGTTCTACTTTACCGATATTTTTTTTTAATAAAATAGAATAAACATTGAGAAGATAATGAAACTCTAAGATAGACATTGAAAAGATGAAAAGATAATGAAACCCACAAAATATAATAGACATTGATACAATTAATACTAATAGAAAAATAGAAGAACTTAAGATAAAGAATTCTCAAAGTAAAAAAATATATTTGCTTGAGATTTTGATTAATATTTTTGAAGATGAAGCATATGTATATGCCCATGCTTTTACCTTTTTCCTGTTTTTTTTCTTTCTTTCTTGTCTATGTTTTTTTTTGTGCCTCAAGGCTCATTCTTTATCTCTGCTGTTTTGATTTGGAATTGAGTTGGGCCACAATTTGAGGTAAAAAAAAGGAAAAAATTTTGTGCGGATGGGAGTCAAGTCATGACTTCAATGCGCATGAAAAGAGAGCAAACCAAAGAAAGCCGCGGAGCATTATTAAAGTAATGGGTAGTCTTTATTGTACATAGTTGCTTTCTAAAACTTTTTAAAAAAGAATCCAGAGGTGGGGGCCCTCGCCGAGAGGGGCCCCTGTGCGGCGACGCCGCCTTCGCCGACCGCCCCTGTGACGGACTCACAGAAACATTGATCCGAATAAATGATCGGTAATTACTCCAAGACACGAAAATACTTATACCACCAATTTGTAGCTCATGTGGTATCGCTCACCCTTTATAGGGTATTGATTAACCCTGTATCTTTTAGTGTTTTTGAAATTTATCTTCTCCTCTCCAACCAACACTCCCAACTTATTTATGGTATTGCGCACACCCTTTGTAAGGGTGTTGACCAGGGTTAGAATCTTGTACCTTTCAATTTCTTTGAAATTTATCTCTTCACTTCCAACCACTACTCCCAACTTATTAAAAAAAAAGGACACAAAAATACTTATCTTTTAAAATATGTTTATCCTATTCCAGATTAACTGCGACGTCACATAGGAGTTCTTTAGAAAATATTCTTTATGATACAATGAAGTTTGTTTGGTTCAAATGTAACTTTTTGATCAAATCAAAAGTACATTCTACCTTGAGTGTCTAGGTTTTTTAGCACTTCCCATGATGTCAAAATATTTTTTACCCTTTTTTTGAAACACATGTTTTTTAGACATTTGACTACGTAAAAACCCCAATTTGCTTTTGAGTCAATTTAATTGTACCAACACAGTACTGTAGTGCCGATTACTGTAGCTCGACATTGTAGCGTCGAGTTACTGTAGCTCGACAACGTACTTGACACTGTAGCGCCGATTTACTGTAACTCGATACTGTAGTGCTAAATCACTGTAGCGCCGAGTCACTGAGCTCATAACTCGATATCAAGCTACACATAACTCGATTTCTTTGTCTAGACTTCTGTATTTTGTGTTCTTTCTTCCTCGTAACAGAGAAGTTTAATATCTATACGAAGTTCTCGCTAATAAATGAAATATCGAAAAAAGAGTTTAATACTATTTTCGAGATAACCGTAGACGGAATGCTGTCAATGTTGGCCGTAATTCTTTTAAGAAATTTGAAAAAGAGAGTAAAATTATATAGAGAGAGAAATAAGTGAAAAAGAAAGATGAATATACCAAATATTAAACAAATAAGCTAGAAGGGTATGAATGTCTTTTGTTATGCCAAAATGGCTAAAAAAACATTTTGTTTTCAAAAGATGGCTAGTTTTTTATATTTTCATTATAGTAGTAAGTTGTGGTCAGTTTGACCCATTATTACTTCTATTTTTCATTTCTATAATTCTATTAAATGCATGAAAAATTAAAATAAATAATAATATATTATCCTATAAATGTGCGATATGAACTCTATATATATTCATTTTCATGACTCTTCTAAATAAACACAATTTTTCGAATAATCGAATAGACATAACTCTTTAATAGAGAATTCGGCAACATGACAGGCAAACATATTTCGAGGTCTAATTTGAACATTTGTGTCGCAACTTAAATAAATTATGAAAGTTTCGATAGAAATAGTTTTATGATATGATAGATTTTTTTTTTATTTTATAATAAGGTTGGAAATGGGAGGCTTATTTTTGTAGGTGTAATATAGTATGTAGTGTAAGTGAAGAATGGAGGAACTAAGGCAAAGAGATGTTTTAACTTTGAAGTAGAAGTTTTATTGTTTGGTCTTTGATTTTGCTTACTTGTCTACAAGAATGCCTCCACATCTATTTATACTAGTCTAAGGAGGCTTCTAGTACTTGTTCTAGATTTTTCTAGTTTCATTTAGCAATTTACATGCTTCTAGATTTGTTCTTCTCTAATCTAGATTTTATATGTTTGTTCTAGATTTTTCTTTTTACTACTACAATTTTCATATGCTAGAATAATCTAGAAATGTGCACCAATTTCTAATACTCCTCCTTGGTGCATATTTCTGTGACTCCTATCATATCTCGTAATATCTCAAACTTTCCTCGAGGTAATGCTTTTGTGAAAATATCTGCTAATTGTTAAATCGGTCTTTGCAATGCTCATTTCAATTTCACTGTTTATGCAACTGGGATGAAGTGATACTTGATTTTGATGTGTTTAGTTACATTTGTGGAACACGGGATTTTTGCCATTGCTATAGCGGACTTTATGTCGTTGAGAAAATTTTTGTAGCCTTTTCTTGTACTTCTCCCATGTCTTCAAGTATGCGCTTCAACCATATTGCTTGGTAGGTAGTCATTCTTCTTTGCTATATATTCAAACCTGGCGATGATTGTCTTGTTGTTGCTTGCTTTTTGGATGCCCAAGAAAATATTTTGGAACCCAATGTGAATGCATAATGATGTGCTTTTCATGTCGTCGATTGATCTGCGCCATCGTCTCAGATAGCCTATTAGTTTTGAGTCCGCATCAGATTCATACCAAATACCATAGTTCTTTGTTCCTTCCGGATATCGGAGTACTCGCTTTGCTGCTCTCGTAATGAATTTGACTTGGATTCTGCATGAATCTTGATAGGAAGCTAGTTGCGTACATAATGTCGGTCGAGTTGCGGTTAGATAGAGTAAGCTTCCAATTAGACTTGAAATTGTGAGTTGTCCGCCTTCGGTGAGCCATCTTCCTTTTGAGTGCCTTGTTGTTGTCAAGTGGAGTTACTACGATCTTGCATCCTTCCATCTTGAACCTTTTAAGTAAGCTTTCTGCGTATTTCTTTTGTGAGATAAAGATACCATCTTTTCTTTGATGTATCTCGATACCAAGAAAATAGTGCATCAAACCCAAATACGTCATCTCGAATGTCTTCATCATGTCTTCTTTGAACTCCATAATCATATTTTCATTGTTTCCTGTGAAAATGAGATCATCCACGTATAAAGAGACAATGAGTGTATTGTTCGTACCTTGGGTCTTGATATATAGTGTTGGCTCACTCTGGCTCCTCCTGAATCCAAGCTCAGTGAAGTAGTCATCAATTCTGCTATACCAGGCTCGCGGGGCTTGCTTTAATCCATATAGTGCTTTCTTTAGTCTGAGAACTTTATCTTCTTTCCCTTGTACCACGAACCCTTGAGGTTGTTCGACGTAGATTTCTTCTTCAAGATAACCATTAAGGAATGCAGACTTCACATCGAGTTGATATATCTTCCATTGTTTCTGAGCTGCTAATGCAATAAGTGCTCGTATCGTGTCGAGTCGGGCTACTGGAGCGAAAGTCTCACTGTAGTCGATGCCATACTGTTGTGCATATCCTTTTGCAACAAGTCTTGCTTTGTATTTTTGTACTGAACCATCTGGGTTAAGTTTTGTCTTATAGACCCACTTAACTCCAATGGCTTCTTTATCTTGCGGAAGATCTGTGAGCTCCCACGTCTCATTTTTCTCGATCATTTTTATTTCTTCCTCCATTGCTTTTACCCAGACTTCTTGTTTAGCAAATGCTTCGTAGCTATCTGGCTCCATAATCGTCAAATTGCATGTTTGATATATTTCTCTGAGCGATCCGGTCCTTTTTGGTGTTGAGTCCGGAGATGTGTCGGGATCTCTAGTTGTTGCTCGTTCGCGTCTGCCTCGCGGATCATTGCTGGTTTTTTCTTGTTCATGAGTTAGTTTAGGAAGGTTGATACTCCTCTTTTCCACTTGGTTTGTCTCCCAATTGTATGCGGCATCTTCATCGAACATTACGTCTCGATGATGATCAACTTTCTTGTGCTTAAGCTATAGACTCGATAACCTTTGGATTGAGTGCTATAGCCTAAGAATATACATTTTTCGATCTTTTCATCCAACTTGCCCCTTTTTTGTTGAGGAATATGAACATAGCGGATGCATCCAAATACTCGTAGGTGTTTAGGCGATGGTTTTAAATCCGCTCCAAGCTTCGATCGTGTCTTGTCTTGTACAACTTTGGTAGGACATCTATTTAGTAGATAGATGCAAAGATTTCATGTACCTTCCGCCCAAAAGGATTTGGGAAGACCTTTCTCCATTAGCATAGATCTTGCAGTCTCCATTCTTGTTCTATTCTTTCTTTCGAGACACCATTTTGTTAAGTGCGTATCCGATTTGTGAGTTGATGCTCCACGCCTTCATCTTCACAAAATTTTGTGAATTGAGTAGAAGTGTATTCTTTTCCACGGTCACTCCTTATTGTTTTGATTTTGTGACCACTTTGCTTTTCGACATATGCCTTGAATTTCTTGAAAATATCGAATACCTGCGATTTTTCTCGTAGAAAATAAACCCATGTCATTCTAGTATAATCATCGATAAAGAGTATGAAGTACCTGTTTTGTTCATTTGAAGGAGTACGCATCGGACCGCAAATGTCTGTGTGTACTAGCTCCAATGGCTTTTTGGCTCTCCAAGCTTTTCCGGATGGAAAAGGTTGCCGGTGTTGTTTCCCGAGCATGCACCCTTCACAGACTCCATCAAGCTCTTTGATTGTTGGCAAGTCACGCATCATGTTCTTCTGATTTAGGATCTTTAATCCTTGTAAATTGAAATGTCCGAACCTTCTATGCCATAGCCAAGTATCGTTAACTTGGGCCGTCATTGCAGCGTCGTTTGCATATCTCCATTGGATGGGAAAACATCTATTTTCCTCATTTTAACTTTTGTAATTACGAGGATTTATCCTTTTTATCATAGATTGTGCAAGAATCTCCATCATTTGTCCCACACTAAGTAGATTTTGATCTATTGTAGGGACTAAGAGAACTTCATTAATATATCTCTTACCCTTTTTCGTGTCTATAGCAATAGTGCCTTTGCGATTCTTCCATATAATCACCATTTCCAATTTTTATCTTTGTACTTATTTTATCAAGTTGGCGTAAAATACTTTCATTTTTAGTCATGTGGTTGCTACAACCACCGTCTAAATACCAAGTATCTTTGTTTTCTTCGATGCGACAGCCTTTGACATAAAAAGAGATTATTCTCGAATTCCGTATTTTTCGGAGAAATTAGCCTGGTGTCTTTGCTTTAACCGACATGATTTCTCTACATGTCCAAACTTCTTACAATTTTGACATTGTGGTTTTCCTTTAAACCAACAATCTTTCTCCAAGTGACTTTTCCTTTTACATATACCACATGGAGGAAACTTGTCATTATTATCTGTTGGTTTCCTTCATTATATTTTCTCCCATTTTTCTCGAGATCGCATACTTAATTTTGATTGAAATGCATTATCTATGTCTTTTTCGTAACGTCTTTCTAATCTTTTCTCGTGAGCCTCAAGTGATCCCATTAATTCAGAGCAGCTTAATTTTTCTATATCTTTGGATTCTTCAATAGCCGCAATTATGGGATCATATTTTTACGTACAAGTAATTAAAATTTTGGAAACAATTTTACTTTCTCGGAAAATTTTCTCCATAGGCTCGTAATTGGTTTACCACTTCATTTACTCTTGAATAATAGTCTTTAGCTTGTCTCGAGAATCTAACATTTTTAAATTCTCAAACTTCCTTCTCAAAGTTTGAAGTCTAGTAGCACGTACCTTTTCATTGCCTTGAAACTCCTCCCGCAACTTATCCCATGCCTCTTTAGCGCTTTTGCTCCCATGATCCTTGGAAAATATTCGTCCCGCCAAGCTCATCGAAGAGCAAGGAGTGCTTGAGAATCCTTCTCGTTGATTCTCCTTAAATTCCTTCTTTTGTATCATGGATAATGTGGAAATATCGTTTGGAATAGTATATCCATTATTAACAATATCCCACAAATCTTGAGCACAAAAGTAGGTCTTCATTTTAATAGACCGAGAAATCGTAGTTTTCACCACGAAAGACCGAATTGGAATAGATGAGCGGAATGTGTCGGCCATTGTATCGCCCGATAATCGAACTAGGCTCGATGCCACCGATAGAAATAGTTTTATGATATGATAGATTTTTTTTTATTTTATAATAAGGTTGGAAATGGGAGGCTTATTTTTGTAGGTGTAATATAGTATGTAGTGTAAGTGAAGAATGGAGAACTAAGGCAAAGAGATGTTTTAACTTTGAAGTAGAAGTTTTATTGTTTGGTCTTTGATTTTGCTTACTTGTCTACAAGAATGTCTCCACATCTATTTATACTAGTCTAAGGAGGCTTCTAGTACTTGTTCTAGATTTTTCTAGTTTCATTTAGCAATTTACATGCTTCTAGATTTGTTCTTCTCTAATCTAGATTTTATATGTTTGTTCTAGATTTTTCTTTTTACTACTACAATTTTCATATGCTAGAATAATCTAGAAATGTGCACCAATTTCTAATAGTTTCTAACAATCTAGCTACCAAGTTTAATCATATAAAAATATTAACATAAAGTATGTTTACAAGATATTTAAAAATGATATATACCGTGATGCCAAGGCATAAACCAGCGATGACAAGTGTTCTCGATTGAGAAGGCGGCGAGATCTAGGGTTCCGACATGCCCGCGAAGATTTGAGTGACGGCACCGAGGAGTCTTGGAAAATGGAGGTCAAAATGGCGGGGCCCGCTAAATGCCATAGCTTGCTCGACTCCTTCTTGAACGCCGGAAAGAAGCGGCGACGCCGGTGATCGGAGGAATGTCGTCCTCCCCGGCGATGAAGGATGAGAAAAAAGAATGGTTTGATAATAGTTGAACTAAATATTTCCCGCTTGAAATGATATCTGATGATTCATCTTGATCATGATCCTCTGCGTCTGCGAGAAGTGGCTGCGTGGAATTATGCTCCATTTTCACACACACACACACAGAGAATGAAGTATATAATTAGAAATTTGGAAGAGAGATATTTATACTTAGTTTTGCATGTGATGGGCGGTCTTGGTGGATCGACGAGTAAGCAAGTTATTGACAGCTAATTAAAGCGAGGAAAGCAGATAATATTTTAATTTGTGTGCTCTTCTCTCTTGATTTGTATAATTTTGATCATTCTTTCTTTCCTTTTTCCTTACTTTTATGACTTTCGAGTTCGATCAAATTTCTGTTCTACTTTTTGTCTTCCACTTCCTATTTTGTTGTATTAGATAAATGTCACATGTTCAATTAATTAAACATCATTTCGTATGTTTAAACTTCATCCAATACCACTACAACATAAATGACAAGAGGTAACACAAAATTGTAGCATTTTTACATACGACACATTATGTAACACGTGTTTGAACACTTTTTACATTACAATTTTATGTAATACTTTTGGAAAGACTTTATCAATTTGTAACACTTATATGTAATGTTTTTAAGTATATAATATTTTTAAGTATCACATTTCTTTTTATTATTTTTGTAACACAAATATGTATCACTTTAATTAAACAACACTCTAGGTAACACTACATTTTAATTATTATTACAATTTTTTGGCTATATTTTGGTAACACAAAATTACATCACTAATTCATTAGATAATGTTAACAATTTATTTAATCAATTGATATCATAAAATAGGTGAAGACAAAAGCAGTTACTAAACATAAAAACTGTAGACGTTATGTACTTTTTTTTTATTGAATTTTTGTTTTTTATAAATCTTTTGATTTTTTTTTAATTTTTTCCGGAGGTAATTAATTCCGTCGTAATACCGCGAAAAATCCGTAGGTAAATATTATATATTTTTTTTAATTTTTAGCGACGGATACCAAATTGGTAATCTTTTTTATTTTCTTTTTACTTTTTTAGAAAATATTTACCAATGAAAATTTGTGATGTCGGTAATTACTTAAGAATTTTTTCTGTTGGTAAAACTTTTTCATTACGTATTTATTATTTTTGTTTTTTACTGTTTAATCTGATGGAATATTAATTTCATATTTTTAGGCTTTTTTTATTTTGTTTTATATTTTTGTATTTTTATTTTTATTATGTCTTTTAATATAGGATATAATACGGTTTTTAATATATATACTATATAATATAAATTTTAATATATATATATATAATGTATAATATATTTTTTTATACACATATTATATAATATAATCTTTGCTACATAAAGTACATAACATATACATTATAATATAATTTTAATATATATGTGTGTGTAAATATAAAATGACAAAGCGCCGCAAAAAAGTCTACATAAGATTCAAATGTAACACTTTAAGATACTTTTAAAGTATTACAAATAGAAAAATTAAATGCTACAAAAAAAGTGTTGCATATGATTCACATGCAACACTTTGGAAATGTTTCTTCAAAGTGATACAAATAGAGAAGTTAATATAACATTTTGAAAAAGTGTCACTAAAAGCTATTAAAAGTGATACCTTATATTATAGGTAGCATGGGCAAGTGCATCACCACAAAAAGTGCTACCTAATTAATATCTATAATAATATTTTATGGCTATTTGGGAACATTTTTGGGTATTACCTTATGTCACTTATGTTGTAGTGTACAATGAAATAAAAAGTGGAATAGGAATCTTAATCTTGACTTGAAAGAGTAATTAGTATTGACCTAAATTATGTAGACTGGTGTGGAATTTGTTGTGCTATCATTGAACTTCAAAAATTATTTCACTTCTCAAATTCACTTTGTGGATATTTATTGTATGTGTAATTTAACATAAATTGTACGTTGAAATATTTGAGTGTGATTTATTTCATTTGCATATGCCGTAGTATATTTAGAAAATGAAATACAAAGTGGAATAGAAGATTTAAATACCTAACGTTGACACTCCGGTTGTAATAATCTCTTATATGACACTACCTAATCCGACCTAAATTTAATGATAGAAACATGAATACGAATCGAACCAATATTACCAATTTGACTTAAAACATTAGATCCTTATATTTTATTTTAATCTTGATGTATTTTGAACGTAACAAATCGACTTCAAACTAAACGCGAACACGGGTATGACCCAAATTATCACCCTTGATATGTGGGGTCATCGTTGATCTTTTAATGTTATCATGTGGGTTGCAGTTGATGATTGTTGACCATGAAAATGAATGTGCTACTTACCAATAACCATTAAGATATTTTAAAATTAATACACACTTTGAGTTCTGATCTAATTTCTTTTCCCGAGTTTCAATAATTGCCGTCGGAGAATAGCTTTATTTTATATATATGTTTGACCAATGAATACAAAAATACCGCGTACAGTGAAAACCAGCCATTTCCTTCAAATAACTACGCACGATTTCACGGGTTGTAGCCCGTAATGGCACTATTTCTTCAATTTTTTTTTTTTTTTTTTAAGTGGGAAATGCGTCCTTCAATGTACATATTCTTTGTATTAATTGGATTTATTTGTACTATTAAAACAAGTATTATATAATTGGGGTTAGGTAAGAAGAAAATAAGATTATGATGACAACTTTGTTAATGAATTGTAAATTAAGAATGGATGCGGAATTAATAATAAAGAATTTAATTAATTAATTTTTTTAATATAAAGGCGGGGATCTAGAGGTATCCCAAGAACTCATTCAAAAGACTTCACCACAAACTCACTCATGATAAGTCAATACGCCAATATCGATTGCGAGCCCTGCTTAGGATGCCTGTCTATCCATAGAGATCTTCGTGGGACCGTGGATGGAGTCGCAATAATAATTTTATAATTTTTCACACTTAGAAGATGTGAAAGCAGATATAGGGCCTGTGATAAATAATAATATATAGTATTTGTTTAATAAATGAAAGCTTGTCTTGTGAATCTTCTCAATTGATTATATCTCTTTTGTTTAATGACACATTAATCACAGGAAAATACTATCATATAACTAGTTGATAGGTAAAGTACTTGTGCCGCTTTTGACCTAAATATGTGGTTTTCGACTTTCGTCGGCATTTACTGAGATTAACAAATGACTTTTAGTAAGTTTTGTGAAATGTTTCATTGACCAATAAATATATTCAAAGTGGTCATGAGAAAAATAAGGTCTCATAATTAAGACATTTTGGCTTCGAGTATCACAATATGAGTTATTTTATTTACTTATATATTAATTGTGAAACAATTATAAGTTACTGTTAAAAATTAAATATGAATTCATCTTATATTATTGATGATATTTGATACTTGTGTGATGTAATGTTACCATAACTAATTTTATTTATTACAAAAAGAAATGATTCAAACTGATGGATGTAAACTGAATTTGTTAGACAACATCCGACATTGCTTGCATCACTTAAACTTGCTGACAAGGATCACAGTGGAAGAACTATGCTGGAATTTTGGATAATGATGATGTATAAATACTAACAAGGCCAGATTGCAGCTGTCGTAGGATTATCGTTAGGCATTAGCCAATCCTTTTGCAGAGAATATTTATAGGCTATAGCCAGTCTTTCTATATCAATACAAATGTATCACCAATAAATCATCAACAAAATATCACAAAAATTTATATGAGACGGTCTTATATATATAATACATGAAACGAGTTTTTTTTATCAAAATAATTTTGTTTCTTATAATTCATATTTTTGTATTTCTTAGGATGTTTGATATATACAAGGAATACAAAAAGAATGGATAACGATTTTTTACATGATTTAAATCTATTGATTAGTAATTATAAATGCATAGTAATGAAGAAAATAATTTTAAATATCAAATTACTCTTAAATAAGATTTTTTTAGATAAGATTATTAAATATATTATGCATAAATGATCTAAGATTAATTTAATGTGTGTTAAATAATATATATTTACATTTACGTACGTAATCAACAACAACTTATACAATACATTTTTTTCTAAAAAAAATGGATTATCAACAAAATAATTTTACATCAAAGTTTTTATTTGACTATTGAATAAACAAATAAATATTTTTATTTATAACACTATTTTTCAAAAAAATCAAGATTAAATCCAATATTTTGTTATTTGTAGAAGGATAATTTTATTAAAAATAAAATTAGTGTTATTCTTGATGAATGGGAATAACTAATACCATGGGGAGATGATGGTGACTATTCCTTACTTTTAGGAATAGGGATTCCCATGAGAATTGATATTGCCATTACTTATTGATGATGTATAAAAATCCGAGACTAATCTGAGGACTTACAATGCCAAGTGGAGATCCGGTCGATGAAGGAGTTGAATGATTGGAGCCAAAGATCCGGGTTGGCCGGACGTTGGCACAGAGCCAAGATCCTTTTATAGACCCTGGTCACCCACCGGCCAATAACTCCTCTCGAGTTAGACTCACTTAGCAAATTTCCCGAGGTCGGATTCCATAGTCGGTTAAGATAAGTCTTATCAACAATAATTATCATCTTAGTAGTATCGTGTCACGTCCATACAATGCCACGTGTCAATGTCAAAAGTATCCTCATCACTTATATATCAAACATCAATGGCATAGACAATGGGTGCCAACCTGGCTAGAATGGCCGAACCCCTTTTTTATTTTTTTACTTAAATTTTCTTAAGAAAGAAAAAAATAAAAATTTAAGTTACAATTTATATTCGTTTTTTTTGGAGTTTTCCATTTTGCCCAATCCACTTTCGTTTTTGCCCCATTCCACCTTTGTGGACTAGCTACTCCATTACCAATTACCAAGCATATGAATGGAAATGAACCAAAGAATGTCCATTTCATTCTTTCTCATTCCACGTACCAATCATGCAATAATAGATATTAAATAAACTTTTGTTATAGGATAGAAGTAAAATACATGTTGCATTCAATGTATATACGTTTTATATAATACTAGAATAATACACGTGTGTTACACGGGATTTGTTCAAAGATAAAATGTTAGTTTCACAAATCTAAAACATAACAAATTTAATATATAGTCTAGAACCTTGATTTTTGGATTATTTAATTATCTCTTAAATTTGTTATCTTTTAAATTGAAATATATAGAGTATTTCTTAATAAAAATATCTTCGGATAACTTTGATCAACATCAATTTTTTCAAACTAATTGTGAGCAAATTCTTTATTTTCGGGATTATATTTTATCTTTTAGAATCTTGATCAAATTTGTTATCTTTTAATTTTGTGTTATCTTTTAATTTTGTACATATAATTGCCGGATAGATAATGTGAAGCCACCATGTGGAATTGGGAGGATCGAAATTGACAAATGTCCTAGATTAATGAGGTGATAACATGTGTCAATTTTGTTTTTTTTTTAGTATGTAGGGTATATATATATATATATATATATATATATAGTCATACAATTAACAATAAAAAAAAACCATTTTTTTCTGAAATATATAAAATCGAGATGAATTCAAAGTTTTTAAGATCTTTCACTCACGTAGAATATCCAAACTCAATTTTGAAATACATTGCAGCTGTTGGTGCGTGGTACTCATGATCTATTAATTAATAACCCACACTTGATAATATATTATTAGTCAACCAAATTATTCAACGATATTTTTGCAATTCTACAAAATCGGGCTGGCAGCGTGCACTATTCCGCGTATAATGGAAAATCATATCAAATCTAATTAACGAAAAACTTATCAAGTTCTGTCCCGATTTCCATTTGTGATAATTGATATGCAAATAATAGGAAGTCTTTAGTAAGAAATGACTGATACATTGCCGTTTATATATAACTCAAGACAATGCCTACTCATGGTTTGAGTACATATCTTGAAGGAAAAGGGTGATGAAAATCGAACCCCATACTTGCTAAAATATAAAGTGAACGGTATTATTCATGATGAGAGTAAGGGTACAGGTACACTTATATAGAGTCAGCTGACGAGTTAGTTAGGAATCTATAACCACCTAAGTAACATCCTAACTAACTAGCGATTGCTTACTCTAACATTCCCGTTGAAGTTGCGCTAGGAGTTGAACTAAGGTAAGGAGCATATCCAATAGGTAGCTTGCTGCCTGGCGGAACCTGGTAGTGGAGAGAGCCTTTGTAAATATATCAACGGTTTGATCTTCAGGTCCCCGAGGGGTGTAAGTGTAAGGTTTAGAAGGGGGGAGGTTGAATAAACCTTACCCAATTTTCGATTTAGTCCTTTTAAATATTGAGTTAATACTACACAACCGTGTCCTTGGTGGACACCAATTTAGTTAATCGGTAGAGTTATTCTCTCAATGCGACTCAATCGAGCTGTTGATGGAATAACTCGGTTTGTTGGGTCTAAATTAACTCAACTGTGGTTTGTTTTTAGCGGAAGACTTAACACCCTTAAGTTTGGTTACGCAAGGATTTAGTGCTTGGTTTAGTACTTAGAAATTATCAAGTGGATAGCAAATTTATCATCGATTTAAACAATTAAGATGCGAGGAATTAAAGTCTTTGAAATGTAAATGACACAATGAAATTTTTATAGAGGTTCAAGATGGGGTAATTCTTCTACTCCTCTCTTCTCCAACTCTGGAGGAATCCACTAGGTATTGATCGGTATACAAAGTGGTAACGATCCCGGATACAAGCCTTGATCACACAAACACACGACTTGATCCTTTGGGACTCGGTCTGAGACGCCTTGATCACTCAATTTGGCTTCTCGTGCGACTCGGCTTCTTCACAGGGCGTTGCTTTGCTACTCTACTGACTCACTTGCTCAAGCTCTTTGGATTTGATCACGAAGCCCTCCAAAAGCTCAAGACTTGGGTTCGACCTTGAACCTTCCTACAATCCTTCGTGGAATGTAGACCCCTTGATTTTTCAGTATTTTCCTCTTCAACCGATTGAAGTTATCTTTCCTTCATAGGTGAGTGTTGGATTGATGTTCTTCGTAGTGTAGGCTTGAGGATTGAGAATATTTGATTTTCTAATAATTGCTTGAGCGTTTGTGGTTCAGTCTCTTTTTCTTCTCAATGTCATTTCTCGGCCTTTTATAGTGATCTTTCAAAAATTTGCCCGTTGAAGAGATAGGCTTATTTTTGAAAGTCACTTTGCGTCGTTGGTTTGTCTTGTTGCGATCCTTGGAATTGCCATTTCCTCGTATGAATTGTTCTTCACCTTTTGAGTTCGACACGGTGTAATGCTTCCCATTGGTTTATTCCTCTTGCACGCTTCTGGGTTTTGAGCACTCCGAGAAAGGTGGTATGGAGATATTACTTGTTTAAGTAATTCTCTTGATTTGTCTGTGGATCTTTTTGATTATCTCGACTTGACATTTGCATTTCTTTGCTTTCCCAGGTGACTTAAGTCGGCTTCCAATCATTGGATGACTCTTCCTGGTCACTTCAACTCGAGACTTGGCTATTCTTGAGTTGACTTGATCTCCACTCACCGCATCTCACCTGCTTGCTTTAGTAGAGTTCCGTCTACTCTTCTTTGCCATACTCGGTGTCTCGCACTGAGTCTTCCTTCTAGTCTCCAGGTTGTCCTCTTGCATGTTTGGGCGTGAGGCGACTTAACTCGGCTTGACCAGCCCTATTTATTATAATGCATTTTACAACAAGAATGGGCAACTTCCTATTCAAGTTTTACATGGCATTCATCAAAATCTAAACAATAAATTTCCTAACAATTTCCCCCTTTTTGATGATGCCAAAACTTAAAACCATTCAAAAATGCAAATAGCAAAGATACATCTGGATAGTGTATTCACATAGAATGTATGCATAGAATCAATCTTTTTTTTATTGATTATAACATTATTGTTCTTTTACACAATTGTTTACAAGGTGTATCGAGCAAACATTTGTCTACCGCGAGAAAATAAAGAATTTATAGCTTTATTGCGGAAGAATTACATAGTATGTATTTACATCATAAAATACATGAAGGGTGGACAAGAAACACTTCATCTCCTTCCTCTCCTTAACTTTCATCTTGTTCAACATCTTACTGCTCTTCTTCTCTTTTTCTCATCGTCAATTTTGCCTTCTTCTTCTTTTCATATGCCTTCATGGCGACTCATCTCTTCTTAATCTTTCTGTCTTTCCTCCCATAGCATTTGAGTTTGTCTCTTGTTTTCTTCTTCTATTCTTTTTGCATACTCGATTACTTTTAGCCACTTGCAAATTTGCTTTATTTGGTCAAGATTGATGAGATCCCTCCTTTCTTGCATGGATCTACGTATTCAATGTTTTTGGCGAGAGGCCTGGAGTCGAAACCTCTTCCTCCACTCTTCTTCCTTACCTTTACCTGCAGGCGTGTATTGTCTTTGGTCTTCTTTTCCAAATTGAGTGACGGCGGAGTGACCAAATGAGTATTTGCCGGTAGTCTGCTGTCGGCTTCTTCACATAACGTGAGACCCTTTTCCCGATCTGAAGTCCCAAGCTTGGCCATAGACATATTTGCAAAGTATCCTTTAGATGCGGCGTTTTAAATTCATCAACTGATCATGGCTCTGTCCGACATCCGAGATGGCATAAGTGTCTCTTTCTCTTTGGAATACCTCCATGTTGTTTCAAGATGTTCATAACCCGGGCATCCATTCTTCCTTCCACTTTCTCCATCCCCTGCTTCAATTGTCTTTCTCTTTTGACCATAGATATAGCGAGTGTTGGAGTGGCAAAGTCACGAGGAGTTTCTTCTTGATAATGTCACCGTTTGTGACAAGACCTTGTTGGGGTTTGTGCAATCATCAAGGTCACATCTTTCGATCCTTCCCCCTCAACTGATTTTCCTTTCTTTTGTTTATTGACCCTCAATTGTCTTTCCCTTCGCACTTGTTGTCCTCTTTTTAAACGGATCTCTTATGTGCTTTAAGGTATTCCTCTTCCCCCTTTTGGCATCATCAAAAGAGAGAGGAACGGCTTGGAAACATGCGGCAAGCGGAAGTCGAGCCTGGCGATAGTCGAGTTCTATCTCGAGTCTCTGCGGAGTATGCGGCCGCGAAATTTGGATCGAGTAGCGTTGGACTCTTGAAATTAACCATCTCGGCCATGAGAAGGTCAATTTTCTATTCATGTTTTCTTCAATGTTTTGTAGATCA